>CM024242.1:65715753-65774998 GCA_013421045.1 Propylea japonica | reverse complement strand
AATACAACATAACTTAGTATTCTTATAATTATTAATAAATTAATTCATCGAAGTAATCTCTCGATTAATATTTTGAGGATGCAAGTGAATTTAGAATAAGGTCATATCTATAGAATAAAAACTGACTATTGACGGGAGTATGATTTTCACTTCAAGGCATTGCTAAGTAAAAGAGGAATGGAAACGGAATACACCGACTATAACATCAAAGAAAATATCGTTAAATGGTATACAGATGGTTCCAAACCTTTACAGGAGCTGGCGCTGGAATATACGGCCAAGTACCAAGTGTGCACTGTTGCTAGGCTCCTGTATGAGAGTCTTTCGAGCGGAAATCTCGGCTATCGCAGGATGTCCAGATATAAATCTGGAAAAAATTATCAGAAGTACGATTTAGCCATGCACTCAGATAGTCAAGCTGCTATTAAAGCACTGAGCTCCTACGTCATCGTCTCAAAGATGATCTGGGAGAGCCAGAACATAATCAATGTGGTAGGCAAGAAAAATAAGGTTTTTTTTCAACCTGGTTCCCGGCCATTCGGGAATCAAAGGAAACCGATGAGGCCAATACACCAAAGAGGGCGCACGAATGTCACTCATTGGCCCAGAACCCTTCTGTGTTATAGGTAAATGTAACGATAAAAAGGAGATTCTGGAGAAGAAGAAAGCCGAGGAAAAAAACTTTGGCAGATCTCCCAGGGATGCATCACTCCACGAAGTTTCTTCAGAACTTTGAAACAGCACTGACGAGTGTTTAGATTCTGTGGGGAGAAGGAAGAAACCCCCCTTTACCTAGTCATGGAATACTTCGGCATTACGAGCCTAAGGAGAGATGTTTTGGGCGTGAAAACTTGTAAGAGTGAAGAACAAGCCTCAATGAAGCCTTCACAGATATTCGATTTCCTCAGATCTCTGGAACTGTAAGGCGAGCAGTGAAAGTGTGGGTAAGAACAGCTCTGTATAAGAGGACACAATAGACATTGAGGTCGCACTGAACTGAAACCTTTTTTTAAGCAATAACTATAAATACGGGGTCTTTATAAATGATTGTAACATCGTAGGTTGCTTCGAAAATTGTCCATCTTATCTTTTTTTACAAATTCTCTAGAATATTATAATTCCAGTCACTTTATTTAATTTATTTCGAAACTACTAGCCTAAACTCACAATATCATTTGTTTAAATTAGTTTTCATCAGAATATAAATTTTGTTATAATCATTTATAGAGACCCTGTATAACTATAACTATATGGGATCGGTGCTTATTCGAAATAATAATGCACCTATTTGCCTTACGAGATGTAGCCTCATGATGGAATTTCTGTCAGAATTGAAGCAAAATCATAAGAGTAGGTACATGATGAAAAAACAACGAAAAGTTTTGATGTGGGCGGTGAAAAGCGAAGTATGGCTTATTTAAGAATTCGGAAGACCGAAAAATCGATGACGGCTAACAAAACGGATAAATTTCCAATGGAAACGACTGATAGTTTTGTTTAATTTCTCTCGTTGATCGAAAATCCTAAGTTGACCACCTAGTATAATATGGGAAGGTTCTACATTTCTAGGAAACTTTTTCAGGTTTTCACTCCCAGTTTCTTGAAACAGAATAGTATATTATTCGATGAGCGGTAATGCAGGTCAAAACACACGCAGATGAATTTTGCACCACGAGCTGTCAGGCGAATGGTGTAATTCATCAAGTGTGTTTTGAGAATTACCGCGAATTGAATACTATACTTTATCCACGACTTCTTCAGTAAAATTCGAATTAATCTGCATTTAAAAAATTTTTAACAGTTGTCAAAAGTGTTGACAACATTTCGTCCAACCGTAAAACCTCTGTACTCTGTGGTCGGGAATCAAATCAGAGTTTCTAACTAATCAAATCAAGTACTTTCGCAACTTCAAAAATTTACGTTTTCCAAAAATAAATCTGGAATGAATCGCTGGAACGTTATCTTGATGGCTGAAATAGATTTCCGGATCGATTCTACTTTTTATTAGTTTTTTTTGTGAACAATTTCATTTTCCTAGGTATTTTTATTAGCAGGAGTTATGGGCGGGTGTTACTATAACACTCGCTTTTCGGTTCATAGACATGTCTATGGTTGTGTTCTAGGTCATAGATTTATAATACTAACTAGATAGCGAACATGTCAAAAATTTTGAGGCAACGGCGGCCATTTGCAGTTTGGAGTGAAATTGACTAATTTGAGAGTTGTCAATTTTTCAACGAACTGAAATATTAGAATTAGCGAGCTTATACCGTTTTTGAGGAATCTATTGTGTATAATCATCATATTGGTACATTATAACTAATCACACGAATCGAAAAAAAAAATTATTTGATTAGACCGAAATTTCAGTGTTCACAGAACACTTATATACAGAGTTCGTTTTTCATCATTTCTTTCAAAGGAACGTCTATGTTCAATCAAATTCGAGCACATATGGCATAAAACATCAAAATATTTGTGGTTCACTCCAAACTGCAAATGGCGGCGATTTGCCTCACTTTTTTCTACGTGACAGTTAGGAAGTTCGACGTCCAGTTAGTATTATAGGTCCATGTTCTAGGTACTATTACACATAGAAATTAGTTTATAGGAGTGGATAAACAAAATAAAAAATTAATATTAAAATGAAATGGTCCTACGTAAATACTTGTTCTCATTTGTCAGGAGCAATTGGTTTGAAAAAATTGTTGTCTAACAGTAAAACCAAAAAAGGAAATAAATAAAAAGGATAACGTAACTTTTCGGTGTCCATATCAGACTTCTTCTTCAGACAAACTTGGAAAATCTTTGAATCGTATCTTTTTTCGTTTGTTGACCGAGTAAGCAGACGTATAATGGAAAGAATACAAAATACGTAGACAAAAATCATCAGAGTACTGAGACCTGATGAAAAAACATTGACGCGAGCTGACGGGGGCGGTGAGAAGCGAAGTATGGCTTATTTAAAAATTCGCAAGACCGAAAAATCGATGACGGCTAACAAAACGGATAAATTTCCAATGGAAACGACTGTATTCCTACTGATTTCGCTGACGCAATCAGGCCTTAACCTACAGTCACGGTCGCATCCAGTGAGATGAATCCATCGAACCGTATTATTTTACGCTTGAACGCCCATTCTCTCTCATGAAACGAGACTTCTGTTCATTTTGGACGCCATTTAAAGTTATCCCACAGCTTCTGGATGGAAATTCGAGTATACGCTGCCACGTCTAGTCAAGTTTTGAAAACAGAAAAAGCTTATTTCACGCACCTGGCTATATGCTGGGTATTCCTTAATGATGATGCAGAAAAACAAGGTGTGCAAACTACACTACTGGAATAAATTAAGGATCAGAAAAAGCATTCCAAATTTTAGGCCAATTTTCAACATGCCGTAACTTCGAGAGGAATGGTCGTACAAAGAATTTGAAAAAAGGAAATTGCAGCTCCAAGTGTCTTATTTTCGGATAAGAACTTCAAAATGTTTTGGCTTCATCGGTTGTTGAGTAATCTTGAAAAGACCATCATCAAAAAAAAATTCCAAATTTTTTTCAGTTTTTCCTTGGTTTACGGGCTTGGAAAAATTATATTTTGCTCAATCACTATGAGGATTGGGTAGTTTCTTCATTCTGTTTTAATCTCATATTCTATAGATTTTGGTATATCCACTTCTTGTCAAGATATCGGCCTTCAAATGAAAAAGGATCCTTTTGCCTTTGAATATCGATACTCGGCAACCAATGATTGCACAGAAAGCTAAAGGTGGATTTCATTAACTTAACTGAATTCCCTTCAACGACTAGCCATTGCTTTTTCGAAAAAAAAAATTATTCTTTCTGTCACATCAATTTGAAAATGCAACAAAAAAAAGGTCTTTTCGTGGTGTACTGGGAATACGAGCGCTGGATCGAAATATTGTGGGAACAGAAAATGTTAAGTGTGCAATTTACAGTTCAATAAGTCCACAAAAATCTCACAAAGAGCCACATTAATCCAGCCAACCGTTTTCGTGTTTCACTCGATCGAATTTCTGAAAAAATTAAAGGATCACGTTTCTTGCCCTGAAAAGCTCACCTTTATAATCTTGAAAAAACGAGAAAAAATTTTTCTCTACAATTTCATTACAGAAAGTTATTGAACTTTCAAAAAAGAAGAAAAAATTTCTCAAAAAAATAAAAATTGAAAAAAAAATTTTTCTCATATTTTTTTGGAACAGTAGGAATTTTTTTTCGATTTTTTCGAGAATTTTTTTTCTATTTTGGAAGTTCATTATCTTTCTGCAATGAAATCGTCGAAAAGGGTCGTGAATTTTTTTCTTGTTTTTCCGAGATAATAAAGGTTTTGAGCTTTCAGAGCAGGAAACGTGATCCTTTATTTTTTCAGAAATTCGATCGAGTGAAACACGAAAACGGTTGGCTGGATTAATTTGGCTCTTTGTGAGATTTTTGTGGACTTATTGAACTGGAAAATGCACACTTAATATTTTCTTTCCCACAATATTTTCGATCCAGCTCTCGTATTCCCAAAACACCACGAAAAGACCTTTTTTGTTGCATTCTCAAATTCATGTGACAGGAAAAAGCAATGGCTAACCGTTGAAGGGAATTCATTCAAGTTCCTGAAACCCATACCTTTAGCTTTCTGTGCAATCATTGGTTGCCGAGGTATCGATATTCAAAGGCAAAAGAATCCTTTTCATTTGAAGCCGATATCTTGACAAGAAGTGGATAAACAAAATCTATAGAATATGAGATTTAAACAGAATGAAGAAACTATTAAATCCTCATAGTGAATGAGTGAAATAAATTTTTTCCAAGCCCGTAGACCAAGGAAAAAACTGAAAAAAATTTCGAATTTTTTTTTGATGGTCTCTTCAAGATTACTCAACAACCGATGACGCCAAAAGATTTTGAAGTTCTAACCGAAAATAAGACACTTGGAGCTGCAATTTCCTTTTTTCAAATCTCTGTACGACCATTCCTCTCGAAGTTACGGCATGTTGAAATTGGCCTAAATTTGGAATGTTTTTTTTTATCCTTTAATTCATTTCAGTAGTGTACTATTATTGAAGTAATTAAAAAGAATAATAGCTTTTCATTCGACTAGCTTATCAATCGAAAGATTAATAAACGAGTTGACTACAAGATTATTCTAGCAGTCGCATTATGAATTGAGTACAAATTCCTGATTGAATGTTTTGTATGTTTAAGGTATGAGCTGAAATGTTCGTGAGCATATCAAAGGCTTCTTTTCATTGAAACATTCTTTTTCTACAAACGTCAAAAAATGACAAGGTTCGCGCATTGGCAAGAATATGCGAAGTGACCCTTTTTTTCATTTCCTTTCTTACTATGGACACCGTGCGCGAAGTAATGTGCGAAATACTTACTTCGCACACTGCATGTAAACTATATGGGATTTTTATATTTTAACTTGGTAAATTTCTTGAAATCCACGTTTTCTTTAACATTGAGTGTTGCTTTCAACATATTGCAATATATTGCCCATAGTTATAATACCTAATTACTTGATTTGGAAAAACAGTTCAAACCAGTTCAATATTTTTTTTCATATTAAGCTAAGCGTTTGTAGAAAAAAATTTGTTTGCATCTCATGCGCGCCTCGTTAAAAAAATCAGTTCTCGATCACCAAAGTAGCATTTCGCGCACTAGATACAAAAATAACTATATCCTCTCATCTAATTTGTCATCCTTATTCGAGAAAATTTTGGGAAAGCCCTGAGCAGGGATTTTCAGCGTTCGTTCATTGATGGAGCAAGAAGACTATTACCCAAAATTCTATGTTATGGAACATGAGATTGATACCAATATATAAATGTAAAATCTCAGCACAAGGGGAATAATATTCTGGAATTCATTCAAAAAAATGAAATATGTAAAAAATAAATAATTAAAAAAAAGTTAATTCTGTGGTTCTGATGATCCACTTGAAATCTTGCATGAACACTCAGTATATCAGTCTTGATTCACAAAAAAAAATCATTGGATTGGGATATCCTGTAATGAAAATATAAAATTCTTCCTCTTAGTTTCCAAATGATGATCTCTCAGAACCTAAGATATTCAAGGAGCTGTCGAAACATCAATTTTATTGCGTTATAATCTTTCATGAATTCAAACAGAAAAAATAAAGCCTTAATATTGAATTGATTTTCGAAATAATGATGAAAAACTCGTTATAAACTTATGTCAAAATAACAGGTAAATAACGGATACAGATAAATTGTGATTATTGATTGAATTCCGGCAATTGATATTGTAATTCATTATCTCACGTGTTCGTTTAATTACAGAATAACCATTCTGTTCGGTATATATCCAATTATTCATATTAATATCTGTTAATAATGAGTAGGCATATTATGGGAAAATCCAGTGGTTTTCTGCAGTGCATTTAGATTATTACGTTTTCGGTTAGATATTGAAAACCTGATTTCATCGTTGCTACTCACTTTCAATATAAATTTCAATATAATATATGTTCAATATTTCTAGAACAACCCATTTTTTCTAGTTGAAATATATCCCTAAACATACTTTTTTCGAGTGTTCGTTCTGTTCAAACGAGTGCTATAAATATAGTTGTGCCCAAATGTCTGTTATTTTTAAGTTTTAGCCGAAAATGGTCTCAAACGATAGATTTCGACTCCCTGATGACGAATTCTTGGTCAAAGATATCCAATTCGAGTGAAATTTATTTTGTGAACGAATTTTTTTTTTTATACTGAATATTCAGGCAAAATTTCAGAACGATTATATAATCAAAACCATTAAATTAAATATTTTTTTTCCGCCGACCTCGAAATAAAAAGTGATTTCAATGTGTACTGAATTGAACATTAATGACCCATTTAATGCTCAATTTATGTTATATTTTATGTGCAACCCTCATGGCAACCGTACACAACATAAAACATAGAAATTTTTATTATGTCAAATGTGTGTCTTGTGCAAAATAAGAATGTAATTCAGTCAATAATTTATGGCACAATTCATTTGAAATCGTCGTTCGCTCCACTCACCCGTTAAAATATCCTGACCTTTAGTCGCTGTCTTCAATAACCTAGTTGGTTAAATAACTATTATTCGTCAAGTTTTTACAAATTTCCAGAATATAATTTCAATCCGTCATTCATATACTTAGAATGAGTCCTATACACAAAATTTCGAGGTAATAGCCTCATTGTTCCACCAATGAACGAGTGGCAAAAGCACCTGTTCAGGACTTCTTCTAAAATTTTTTTACAGTTCATTCCATTCTTAATTCTTTAACTATCGTTGCCCTCAAATAATGACGTTTTAGAGAATAACATGACCTATACACATTTTATCCACCCACTTCTATCAAGCCAATTTATTAGCCAGGGATACATTTGTTCATGATAGAATATAATTTTCACACAAAGTTCCAATGATTAATGCTGCGTGTCCACAATGAATAAGGGTCTTCCAACTTTGCCGGTGGTCATAACCCAATTACCACACTCTTGGTAGATTTGTTTGGGACCGGTGCGGTAAAACTTTAAAATTGGGATGAATATGGTAAAAATTCATCTCAACCACTGAAGTCATTTTAATCATTTTAAATATAGAAGTTGATTCATTGCATGGAGTTTCACTGAAATATTTTTGTGTGAATACATTTTACCATCTAGAATGTTCGGACATACCAATAATTTAATAATTTTGACTCTAAGAACCCAAGCAATCTTTTTTTCTCAATTATATTACAGGGGTCTGAACAAGACATTTGAATAGCTGTAGTAACGAAACAATTTGATATTTTACGATTCTATTTTCATATTCAAGATAGGTGTTCCAAGACAAAGATACAGACCAAAGTCACACTTTTTTAAATGTGACACCCTATATACGACCTCAAAAAAAGGAAGGCAAGATCAAATTATGATGAGTTCCTTGAGATAACTCTGTACATTTTATGTACCATTTACGAGAAAATCGCGATATTTTAAAATATGGAGTCATTTTGAAGAGTAATTTATGGAGAAAGAGTTTAAGCAAGCGATAGAGACAATGGTTTTGGGTAGACATGTTAGCTATCCCATGAAGAGAAAAAAAATTGAACTCTGTAATGTTGAGGAAACTGAGGAAAATAATTTGTTTGTTGAACAGTTGAATTAACTTCATTTTATTATTCAAAGAGTACTTTTTCTCTTCACAAGAGCATTCTTCAGCGGATTTTTCTTTGTTTAGACTTCCTTGTCCCAACCTTTAGTTCCATTACTACAACTAGAACATTCCGATCGTTCCAACTTTCTGGTAGTAAATTCAACAGGAAGAATTCTGGTAGGCACAGCAGTTTTTTCAAAAACTACCTCTGTATGAACTGAGATCTGTAAACGATTAACTCCATGTATCTAATCTTACCTACAAGCTTTGTTAATCTGTACTTAGATCGATAAAAACAATCGTCATCTACAAAATGCAAGGAGCAAACTTTTATATTACCTGTGACTGGTTTATCGATTTTAAGTTGCAGTTGCCAGGCTTTTCGTCGATCCATCAACAGTTTTCCTCGATTTACGATTAAAACCAAACACGAAATTTATCCAAGCTTGAGGAAAGGCTTGCAAATGTGTATAAGTTGGCATTTTTTCTCAGGAAGAACACTGAGGAACTGAACAATAGCGATTTGAATGAATTATACATAAAAATTATTCATTATATTCAATAAATCACACAAATCACGACATACAATGCAAAATGAAAGAATCATGGCAATATTAAAGGTTCCCAGATCGTCACCAAAGGGCGTAAACGCTTAGATTGATTTGCCTATTTCCATTATTCAAACGCGCCAACTGAACACCGGCGCATTCACCATTTTGTACGTAGTAATCGTCCAAACTCCTGCTTGTGTAAATCCGAACCTTCAAGAGGTGAAGTGAAATATTCATACGTTTCGGTCGGATATTCGAGTTAAATTCTCTCGTTTGGAAGCATCGTCCAGGAAATAAGGTTTTTCCCATTTTCCACGAATTGCCTGCAATATTAGGAAAATATGGGGAAACACCCAATGAAGTTGGGGCATATGAGAAAATAGTATTTTTGCTATATCACATTTCACACTCATTCGTATGGACGAAGTATAGGCGAGTGTCTGAAATGTTTAACACGATCTTTGAGTTTGACATGTGTCGATTATATAAAGCTGTACTCATTCACATAAAACAATATTTCTCCACAAGTGTATATTATGCAACGAGCGTATAATGATAGCTATTTTTTACAAGGTGAAATTTAGACTACGAGCTGTGCGCGAGTGCTCTAAATAACTTAGCGAATAACAGCTATTATACGTTAGTAGCATAATATATTTTATCTAATTTCAACATTTGGCGACCGCGACAACACTTCTATGACAAGCTGAAAAAAGTCAAGTTGACACATGAGAAATTAGCTTTAATAGATATAATGAAAGTAGATTTGGCCCTCGATTGATAAGGTTTGCCCATTTATTGTTATTTGAAGTACTTTAGATCACTCAAAAAATAGCAATTGAAGATAATTATATCAAGCTAAATCTATGAAGCATCTGATAGCAGTGAATAATAACTCATTATTCACTTGTGATTAATGGGTTCAATGATGATCTAGTAACAGACTTGCAGTAGACATGGATAAAATTAATTATTTTACGACTCTCATGTCAGCTGAGTTCTGTGTCATGAGAGCCAATAGAGCAAGTGTGGTTTGCGTTACCACATTGCTTTAGCATAATACGTGATTGTAAGTTCTAGTGCCAGATACACACCGGGTGTCCCATTAGGTCTATTCCAATGGATTATCTCAGCCATTTCGAAAGATATAAATTTGAAAATTTCATGATCTTCATCTGAGAAAAACGAAAACTGAATGTCACTTTCGGTTCGACTTAAAGTTGCCTTTTCAACGATATATCACACTTTGTATTTCACTATTGATTCGATGGAGAAACTGTCAATTAAAACTGAAAGAATAGCAGTAGGATACGATAATTTGTGTGATCTTTATTTCGTCTTCAATGAATTTATAATCCATGAAATGAAAACATGTAATAGTATATTATACAAAGAGCATATAATTTATTATTCACAAGCTAGAGTTTAGGCTACGAGCCGTAGGCAAATAGCCCAAATCACCGAGTAAATAACAGAAATCTGACACGTGTTTCGGTATTACAACCATCCTAAGAGAGTGAGAAAAGTAACTGAACTTGAAATCACAGAGGTTCAATTTTTACAATTGCAACATCTGTGAAATATAATCTGAGTGTACTTTAAATTTGAATGTTATAATGTTTCACCTAGAACCAACCGCAAACTCATCTTCTTATTAACACAGTTAATAAACTTATCACAGGTACTTCTTGTTGCCTGTAACATAGTAGCTCTTTCTACAATTCCCCTCTTTGTCAACGAAAATTTGTTCCCTTATTTCAGGAAATAAACTCGTTTTCTTAGTATCCGTGTAGTTCTCGTAAACCGAAATGGCGTAATAAAGAAATCGCCAGCAATTTAGCCGGATCGTTGGGAGGAAAAATGTCAATTTTATGTTATTACGATGTCGTTAATCTTGTTGAGATATTTCTGTTTATGGAACATACACATGAGGATTAAGGTCAGTTCGTACACGATAACATTTCATGTTATGCAGGATGATATCTGGGGATGTTGTCATTAATACTTTCATTTTTATTTCATGAGGGTAGTAGTATTGTGATACGATATTGTTTTGGCTGTATCCAAAGATTTTAGATAATTGAAAAAATGGGAAAACGGCACTTTATTTCGCAGTGCTAAATAACGATGACATTTTTCAGTTTTGAATTTGACCTACAGATGGTTCTGAAGATTGATGCAAAATTCGTATCGTCTTCAAAATGTTTAATTTTTATATTTGAATGCTGTCCGTTAGCACGATAACTTCCGAAGGGATTGTCCTAAAGACTTGAAATTTTCAGGATGAGTTCGGGTCCTAAATGGCTCGGTTAAGTCCGTTAACCAGTCTCATTATACAGTGTGTTTTATAAAATATGGTCCTTCAAAATTTTGTTCATCAATATCTCGAAAACTATGAAACCAATAGGAATGAAATGTTACGGCCAAATGCAAGATGCTGATAACAAGCCACATGCGAATTTTTTTGGCGACAGTGCTAACAAAACAAAATTCAATTGAAAAATAAAAAAAAACTCTATATTTCCATAAAAAGAAATCCGATTCAGGTGAAATTTTTTCGTGAATGGAAATCGATATTCTGAATGTTCATCCAAATTCCGTGGCCAAAGTTTTAACAGAACCATAGAAAATTCAATTCTAATATTGAAAAAAAAATCTTTATATTTCCCATAACAGGATATACGATTGGAGTGAAATTTTTTCTATGAATGAAGATTGAATCTTCATGCAGAATTTGGTGGCCATATTTTCAACAGAACCATAGAAAATTCAATTGGAATATTGAAAGAAGAATCTTTATATTATCATAACAGAATATCCGATTCGAGTGAAATTTATTTTGAAAATGAAAAGTACTATACTCAATGTCCATGCAAAATTTCAAGAGAATCGCATCATCAGAACCATAGAATAGAATTTTTTAAATTATTTATTTTTACATATTTCATTTTTTTGAATTTTTTTTTGTGCTAAGATTCTGCTTTTATATATTTGGTTATTATCTCAATTTCCAAATGAACGAGCACTCAAAAGCTCCTGCTCAGGGCTTTTCTTGAATTCTTATTGCTAAAATCGTCTACATCATCGGATAGGTCATTTTCTTGAACGTTAAGTGATTAGAGGCAACTTTCTTTTCGTATACTTAGAAGACAGTACCTCCGAATATTACTTTATCGAAGCGGATTCAGATTAGTTGAAGACAGGTTAAGTGTTCATATCATATCGTGGATTCCAGCACTTAGAGCATCAAAGTTTAATATAAGAATATGGAATCGTTCTCTTTTAGTATGTGATTTAGTATTATCGAGGAATATTATGGGAAATAACTAATGGGAATTTCACATATAAAATGAAAGACCTGCTTCTTCTTCGGACCTGTGTTGTGTAAAAATGGACAATTTGAAGGTGAGTAGGCATTTGTTTTGGAGTTATTAGGAAATATAATTCGCTCACTTCAGATCACTGAAGCTTATAAAAATTAAATGCATATTACCTACAATACGGTCAATAAGAAGTACACAAATGTCAACCGTTTAAATCTTTCTCTCATCGATTCAATTATTCTTTTCAAACTTATTCTTCTTGATTTATCTTCAGTAGCGATTCAATCACGAAAGGGCAGAAAGAACTGATAACTTCAGGCGAGTCAAATTAATTTTCTTATCTAATTTATAAAATTATATCTCCTGAACATATTTATTGCTCGAACTATAAGGTTCAATCATTATGAAAGTTCTCATAACAAAAAACGATTTAGTTAAACTCCGAATAAATTTAGATTTGAGGAAATTAAACTCACAAGTAGTTGACCCTCAATAGTTTTCGAGAGATATTTGAATCATCTGTATGTTATAGTTAAGGAGAACTTTTTCGACATGGCCTGAAACAAAATATTTTTTTTTTTTCAGATAATTGTTACCATTTTCGCGTTGGCTACAGTCACCGCGCAAAGCTTTCCTCCATCCAGAAGTTATGGTTTTCCAATTTCATACAAGTACAACCCTTATTTCTCTGAAGAAAATCTAGTCTTATATGAAGATCTTACTCCATCAACGAAAGGTGTGCTCTACGTCAGAGAAGAACCGTGTGATGATGACTTGATAGTATCTCCCGAACAGAATACACGATATTATATAACAAAAAGAACATATCACAATTCAAAAATATCCTCATCAGAATCTGAACCAGATTTCTTCAAACCATTTTACGGAATTGGAAAAATACAACAGGTATATGAAGTACATCAACATATGATGATACTCCGAAAACTTCGCAGAACGATTCGAATTAGTAAGAACGAAACCATCGCAGAAACCCCATCAAGTGTATGGAATACCCACCACAAAACACCAAACCACATCAACAGTATGGTGTGTCACATACAGATAATAATACTCCTAAAACATTCTCAGAGTTATTCGAATTAGAAACGACCAAACCAACTCCAAAACCTATAGTACCCCATCAAGTATATGGAGTACCAACTACTAAACCACCAAAACCACATCAGCAATATGGTGTGCCACATACAGATAATAATACTCCTAAAACATTCTCAGAGTTATTCGAATTAGAAACGACCAAACCAACTCCAAAACCTATAGTACCCCATCAAGTGTATGGAGTACCGACCACTAAACCACCAAAACCACATCAACAGTATGGTGTGCCACATACAGATAATAATACTCCTAAAACATTTTCAGAGCTCTCAGAGCTATTCGAATTAGAAACGACCAAACCAACTCCAAAACCTATCGTACCCCATCAAGTATATGGAGTACCCACCACTAAACCACCAAAACCACATCAACAGTATGGTGTGCCACATACAGATAATAATACTCCTAAAACATTTTCAGAGCTCTCAGAGTTATTCGAATTAGAAACGACCAAACCAACTCCAAAACCTATAGTACCCCATCAGGTATATGGAGTACCGACCACTAAAACCACCAAACCACATCAACAGTATGGTGTGCCACATACAGATAATAATATTCCTAAAACATTCTCAGAGTTATTCGAATTAGAAACGACCAAACCAACTCCAAAACCTATAGTACCCCATCAAGTGTATGGAGTACCCACCACTAAACCCCAAACCACATCAACAGTATGGTGTGCCACATACAGATAATAATGCTCCCAAAACGTTCTCGGAACTATTCGAATTTGAAACAACTAAACCATCCACACAACCTATAGTACCCATCAAGTATACGGAGTACCCACCACTAAACCACCAAAACCACATGAGCAATATGGCCTACCGCACAAGAAACCATACAAACCACATGAGCAACATGGTGTGCCATATGTAGATATTTCCAAGACGTTCTCAGAACTGTTCGAAGTAGTGACAAATAAACCGTCGCAAGAACTCATAGTACCTCATCAGGTTTATGGAGTACCTAGTACGAAACCTAAAGTACCTAACTTTGTTCAAACAGTAAATCAGGAATACTGGTGACTTGATTGAGGAAGATATTTCTTGATCAACATGAATTCTTTTCCTCGATGATTTACATAGTATTTTCGCATGTAATATGATAAATTCAAATACTTTATTGTGACCAAAATATAATATTTCTGCTGCTTTGTTTAATCTTAATTGACTGTTGGGTTTTACGAAACTCCCAATTTTATGAAACCTGTTATAAGTGTTCAATATCACCAAGCGAATATTTATAGTATATATATTATAAGGATTAAGAGTGCATATTTTTTTACGAGCAGTATTTGCAGTTGCGAGGCGCAGCCGAGCGAATGCAGAATTGCGAGTTAAAATAGGCACTTTTAGTGCGAATAATATATAATATTTTTTCTCCAACCAAGTCAAAATTACAATAAAATGGTTTTAGTCAAAAATTGTTTATAATTTGGTTATAAATTTGAACACATACTAATGACAGTGATTGTCAACTAGAAGTCAAATGCAATTACTTTTAATCCAAGGATTAAAAGTAGCGTTTTTAATCCTAGGACTGAAAGTTTTGCTAAGTAACGAGTGAATTTTTGTACGGTAAGGGAGTTTATGACTTTTGCACCTGAAAATAGTACAAAAATGTCAACATTTTCTGATGGTTGGAGAAAATAGTACATTATATTATAAGGATTAACAGTGCATCTTTTTTTTTACGAGCAATATTGCAGTTGCGAGGCGTAGCCGAGCGAATGCAAAATTGCGAGTTAAAATAGGCACTTTTAGTCCGAATAATATATACTATTTTTTCTCCAACCAAGTTAAAATTACAATAAAATTGGTTTAAGTGAAAAATCGTTCATAATTTGGTTATGAATTTGAACACAGAATCATGACAGTGATTGTCAAGTAGACTTCAAATGCATTTACTTTTAATCCAAGGATTAAAAGTAGCGTTTTTAATCCTAGGATTAAAAGTGTTGCTAAGTAACGAGTGAATTTTTGTACGGTAAGGAAATTTATGACTTCTGCACCTGAAAATAGTACAAAAATGTCAACATTTTTTGATGGTTGGAGAAAAACTTATTTTTTTCTATTTTAGTATCGTAATGAGTTCATTATAGTTCTGAAGACAGTGCTGTAATGACCTCGCTACACCATGGCTTTCAGATATATAAGATATGAAAAAACTTGCTAAGCAGAGAGCGGTCGTTTAGCAGATAGCACTTTTAATAGACACTTGAAATATCATAACAAATGTGGGAACTTACGAATAGTTGGACACTCGTGTCAGTTTCTGTTAGACCCATTTTTAACATTGGGGTTGACTCACCTAATTATTTATTTCCTTTGACGACAATGTTCTATAAGAAAGACAGTGACGACGTGTAACTTATGGTGGTATTCTGCTTTTCATCTGTAAGTTACGATACTGTAGCGTACGATGATCTGGAGCTGGCCGACTTACAGATTCGTAAATAATGAAATTCTGGAATGGTTTCTGTAACTATCTTACTTACAGTATCACTTTTGAACTTTTATCGATAAACATAACCTTCAATCGTAAGAGTTGATCATGGAACTCTATACAGGTTGGAAATTCACATCTGAAACATACGATATACAATGCATCAGACAGAGAATTCTTCCGTCCAGTTGCCCAGATGAATAGTTGAGACAATCACTTGCTGTAACACACTGAGTTCAGTTGTCTTACTTCTTTATTCTAGTCTTGTCTCTCTCTTATCGTTTAGAGGAGCGTAATTCTTTAGTATGGTAGGCAACAGTAAATACTTGAATCGAGTATTACGGGCAGCCTGACAAATTAAAAATTCTATATGTGCAGTTCGGGTTCCCTACCATACAGCGATAAGAGATAGACGAGACTAGATTATCGCAGTAAGACAGTTGAATTCATTCAGTTATCGCACTTCATTATCTCGCCTATTCATCTGTGCAACTGTAGGGAAGAATTCTCTGTCTGATGCCTTGTATATCGTATGTTCTCGATGTGAATTTCCAAATCTAAAGCCGGTCCCAGACAATGCGTGCATTCGGCCAATGTGCCTTCGTAGTTCGCCTTCGGGTACGCTCCCAGACACTGCGCCAATCGCGAAATATTCGTCATTCGTCATTCTGTTGACAAAGGTTCGCCAAACGGCCTCAGTATAGAACAGTAGCGGAGAGGCTAAACGAATAATACCTAAAAACACCGTGGAATCACGTCGCACGACTCTGACTGAAGACAGAATAGACGCGAAGATAAACACATTGTCTGGGAGCTAACACGAATGTGCGCGAATGTACTTCGTCTTCCTTTGGTTCGTGCAGCCCGTACCGACAGGGCTTCGGATAGAAGGCCAATGCCGAATAATACACGAAGTTGAGCTCCCACACACTACGCGAAGCACCGCCAATGCCGAATATTCGTCGAATACACGCAGTGTCTGGGACCGGCTTAATCGGTATATGTCGGCCGACCGTGGTCTAGTTGGTGGAGAGCTGACTTTTCGCACGGCGGTACCGGGTTCGAATCCTGGGTAAGACATGGACGTTGTGAACAGTCTTGGTGGTGGTGTGGCGTCTTCACATCGCAAAAGAAGTCATATAACTACGGATACTGGGAAATAGCCAGAGTTGCTGACCCCATTTGTGTTAGAATAAAAAAAATGGAACTCTATGTGTAATGAGTAAATGGTTTTGATTAGAATTTGAAAATTCATTTACCTCAATGTAGTATGCATTTGTTTCTTTCCTCTCATAAATTGAAAACAGGAAAAAAAATTTCTTGGTAAAAATTGCTGTAGAGCATTTATTAAGTTTAAAGTACACTGGTTCTTCAATTTGAACATGTTCACAAACTGGGCATTAGGCATTTCTTCAATCTGAACATTTTCTGGGCATCCGGCATTTCAAATGGATTCATTTTCTTCCGAAACCATCCAATAAACAAAGTCATATTATTTCCTAATATTAAAACGTTGTTCGTCCTATAATGAAAAAACCATTCAACGTAACCTCACAATATGTCATTCAATAATGCTTCCGATATTTTCTCTGAGATCCAAATCCGTTACCGGCAGATTCCTCCAGAGTACTTCTCTTTCAGTATCTTTCTTCTCCACATCTTTCTTCTCTTTATCTAGTCATTTGAAGTACATAACATAATTATGGATATGAATTGTTTCCCATATCTCACCCAAAATTCCCAAAGTATAATACAGGTTATCTTCATTCAACCGGTCAACGATAAACGATATTAAATTAGATTCGGTATAAAGATATCTTCCTATTCAAACAAAATTAGTCATTAGAGAATGATCAATTCGGTATAATGGAAGCCAAGGTACGTAAAAAACGATCGATATTAATTTCCTGTACACCTTTCTAATGTTTCATAGCTCGAAACAAAGTAAACAAGTATTTTCGATTAAAACCTATTGAAACATAACGTTCTGTAACGATTTTTATGATGATTCAGCATTTATTCCACAGAGTATTGCCTTCTTTTTGATGGTTCTGACCCCAACAGTCGTGGTGGCTCAAAAAAGTTACACAAGAATTCTGGAACCGGGTGTAGGTGTGAACAATTATTACATAGTAGATGGGGCCAATGTGAATTCTAATCTAAATGGTGAAGTTCTGAACTGGAAGAGCTACCTGGAACACCAAGAGTTACCTTCTGGAACACAGAAACATTCTCAATTTTCACCCACTCCAAGTATATTACCAGCCATACCTTCTCCAAGAGAACCAGCAACTTTTAGGTTATTACAACATACTGGCCCAATACCCTCTTTACTCCAATCGAATGAGGTTCCAGATATCAAGTTGATATCTTACGGTACAGGAAAGGGTCAGAGGCAGTTTCCAGCGTTGCCAATCAGGCCAATGTGTGGGATTACGACCCCTTTAGGTGGGATATTTTTTCCGGGAAGATTATCCCAACCTTATTATCTAGAGGGGCAAAAAGGGTTGCAGTCGCCCTTGAGTGATGTGATTAAAGTTTTCAATTCGTAAGGAGAGTGGCAATAAAAACAACATTTTGTAACAATATATGGAAATAAATAATTATAAATGAATTGCACTTTTCTTATTCATCTCAACAAAATAATACGAGTAACTAATTCTTGGAATCAAAAAAACATTATTTTCATCGTGAATGACCAAAGTGGACATCGAAGTCCAACAGTTTTCCTCAATTTCTTAGTAATTCTGATATTTCTTGAACCGAAACCTGCATTTTTTTTCACTGCAATTCCTGATATGCTCCGCTTCATATTTCATTGAAGGTTTTATGTAGTTTTCATTGATTCAATAGTTTACTGAGCTCTACTGCTTGAAATAGCTTTAACACCTGTATAATATGAACATGCAATTATTGTATCTTTCATAAAAGAGTAAAAAGAAACTATATTTGGTCTCTTTTTACGCACTTTTCCTGAAGGAACCGAATGTCTGTTAACTCCTGATTTTGAACCAGAATATTTTAAACGAGTGGGGGCTATATTTGGTTGAAAGAGAGATTAAATTTTTTTAAATATTCAATTTGCTCCAACTTCAAACACAAAGATGTAGGTACAGTCTGAACATTCGATTTGGTAATAATGAATATCATTTAAATGTTGAATAAATAGGTTGTTTCACAAGAAATTTTACATACCCCTTCCACATATAGGATCTATCATTAGCATCATAAAATGGTTACTAACAAATGAATGATTATTTCATTCTGACTGGAATTTCATTTGACTATATTTCTGGTGCTGTACCTATATCAGAATTGAATCATTTTTAAAAAAATTTGTGACACCTAATATTCCCACCAAATATTATATTTCCCACTCCGTGCGCAGAAAAATTCATTTCAGGGCACCCCCTATTTTTTTCATTCCTTTTAAATGCACAAACACAGAAATCTAATTGATCAAATTGTTGTCCCACCTTGAACGTGTTATAATGTTTAAACAAGCATGAAGATGCAGGATTATTAAAAAAATGATTAATTGTTAGGTATTTCAACTTGAGAATCTCGAATCCAAGGACTTCCTTCATTAAACATTCAATCAAGCGAATCAAAACGAAAAAGGTCTCAAACGATAGGGTCCTCCTTCCTGATGACGAATTCGTGGTCAAATTCAATTCTGTCCGTGGGGCCGTCTAACCGTTAGCACAATAACTTTCGAAGGAGTTGTCCTAAAGACTTGAAAGTTCAGTTCGTACAGGTGTTCCATAAAATATGGCCAATCAGAATTTTCGTTCCTCAATATCTCAGACAAAACGAAACCAATCGAAATGAAATGTTGCGGCCATATGCATGATGCTCATAAAGAGTATCATGCGAAATTTTGTGGCAATAGTGCAAACAAAACCATAGAAATCCAAATGTAATATTGAAAAAAATTCAAATTCATATTTCCTCATAAAAAATCCGATTTGAAATAAAATTTATTTTATGAATGAAGATTGATACACTGAATGTTTATGCAAAGTTTTGAGGCCATGGTGTTGAGAACCACCATAGAAAATTCAATAGAATCATTCGAAAGAAGAATGTTTATATGTATTTTCATGACAGGATATCCGATTCAAATGAATTTTTTCGTGAAAGGAGACTGTTATACTGAATTTTCATACAAAATTTTGTAGCCATTCAGTCAACAGAACCATTAAAGTTCAATTGGAATATTGAAAAAAAAATCTCTATATTTCCGTAACAGGATAACCAATTCAAGTGAAAGTCATTTTGTGAATTAAGACTGATATATGTAGTTAATGTTCATGGGAAATTTCAAGAGGATCGCATTATCAGAACCCAAGAAGTTTATTTTTGTAATTGTTTATTTCCTACATTTTTAATTTTTTTGAATAATTCCCGAATATAATTATGACTATGCTGAGACTCTGCATTTATATATCGGCATCAATCTCAAATTCCATATAAAATTTTGAGATCTCATTGCTCCACCAAAGAACGAGAGCACAAAGGCTCCTGCACGGGGCTTTTTTTAAAGTATTTCAGTACTTAGAATGAGAACAGTTGGAGGAAGTTATAACCGTGCGATAGATGCCCTAATCCCTCTTTTATAGATTCTTGATTCATGTGATATGAAAATCGAAAAATATTTTGTGACTCAAGTGAGGGAAGGTTTCGAATTTCAATAGTTCAAAGAAGTATTTTCCAAGTTTTTCGGTCCACTCCAGCCTCATTGATATCTTCATACTACAGACAGTATTGAAATTATCTTATCAGCCTCATAAAAATACATCTGTTGTATTATCTTCCACAATACAATAACTATATCCTGATCGTACAAGTTTTCTATCTTTTCACTAATTGAATGACCATTTTTTTTTCGAAATTCAAGTTAGGCGACTTGATTAAATTATCTTTGATTCTGAGATTTATCGGAAAGGCTTTTTTATTAGTTTTAGTATAAAAACCCCAGCATTTTTCAATTCACCATCAGTTTTGAATAGTAGTTCTTCAGTGAAGCATATACTCCACATATTCAACATGAAATCTTTCGTAAGTATTCACAAAGAAAAATTCTAGCTTTATTAATTTCATGTCTAAGTTCAAGGTTTTCTATTATTTGCTTTATTATTATTATTATAGGTAATCGTTGTGGTTGCTTTGATTGCTTTCACTTCTGCCTCTGATGATTCTCAAGGTGCTAGTGAAACTTCAGTATATGTTGGACCACATGGAATTCATGGCAATAACTTGGTGATCGACAAAGGTTTCTTAAAAGTGTATCTCCAGTTATTGCAAGTCTGTCAAGTCCTTTCTTCAGAACTGTCAACGGTTATCCATATGGAACAGTTGTTGACTATAATGGTGCTTATGGATATGTCGCTCCTGGTTTTTCACCAGTAGTCACTGGTGTTCAAGGCCCTAGCACAAGAACAGTAGCTGTTGGTGCTGATGGAAGCGTCATCGACAGTTCTACCTTCGGAGGTGTTCAAACCGAAGTGGATCCGTTGTAGTAGCACCATCCATTCTTTCCCCTTATGTGCGTTCTGTTAATCATGTACTTCCTTATACCGTAGTGCCTTCCACAATTCCAGGAACCAGATCCGTGGTATACAGTCCTGGATTTATTCCGGCTATGATTATGTACATGTTCCTTATGGAAAATCTGTTGTTGCTGGTGCTTCAGGTACAATTGTGGCTAAATAAGAACCAATGAGATATTGTAGGATAATGAAATGATATGATTGAGCATAATTCTGTTTATTTATTTGAATTTTTTCGAATTTAAGAGTGAGTATCCATATCCACTTCAATAAAAGGTTAACGAAATGACATGAAATATCTACGAGATCAAAAAATATAGGATTTTACAGGGTGTCCCGGAAAATGTGGGAAATCTCTCGAATTCAGATAGAACATAAAAATCAAGATGACAAGTTCCCATATTTTTTTTCCAAACGGCCCTCGGTACGAAGATACGACCTTCTAAATGACGCCACTGGAAATCCATTTCAGCAGAATAAGTTTGATGAAAATTTTATATGATTAATAGTATTAAGGACCTCTTAAATCACCGCACTCAAATTCCAATTAGCATGTTCAGTTTACCAGGGGCGGACTGGATTTTACATTTTAATGCTCACATTTTTAACACCCTGTATGATAAGGTGCTAAGAAAAACAAATTTGGATACCTTGACATTTTGTTAAAAAAAAGTACTCTTGTTTAGTGTCTATAAAATGAACCGTTTAAAAAAAATAATGAAAGAAGTAAGTAATTGAAATTTATTCCACTAATATGAATTTTCAATGGCGTCATTTAGGAGTTCGTATCTTCGTAGGAAAGGCCTCTAGGAAAAAAATTGTGGGAACTTTCCATCTCATTTTTTATGTTCTTTCTCAATCCAAGAGACTTCGCACATTTTCTCGAACACCCTGTATACGATAATCACAGAGACGTGAATCGAGTTATTTTTTGTTGAGCGAAAATAGGTCCATAAAACAAAAATGAAAGGACAATCCAAGTGATTCTGAATGTGCTAATAACTTCTATTCGAAAGTAACACTCTTGCTTTAGAACGAAATAAACCGAAAGAAATTTCAGGGTAATTGTGGTTTCTAATATCCCGGCTGGGTATTAGTTATTTCGTTCCTTACATTCACACTGGTAAAAGGTTTCCATACAACTTTGCCCAAGTAACTACTTTTCCGCACTGTTGGAACTTTCTCGCACACTTAGGTATATAATAATTTTATAATTATGATTATAATGCAATTTCAACTATGATAGCATAATGAATGCAAAATTTTTAAAATTTTCAGAAATGATAAACTTGACATCCTTCAAAAATTAGCAATAGTTAATGATTTGTAAAATCGATCATCTTGACTTTATTATTATTCAGTTTTTCTTATTTAGTTTGTAGGAAAATATCCTATCTGGAGCGTAAAGTATTTTTCTATAACATTATTCACTAGCAAATTTTAAACAATTATATTATCTTTTTCACGCTAAAAATGCGATAGTATAGTTGAAATGTTTTTCTTGAAGAAATATCCAAATTCAATCAATGCAGGATTCGATGTAGGTTTACTGAACATTGTATATTCCAACATTAAAAATGAAATCTCAAAATAGTTTTTAACATGCAGGTTTGTTCATTGTGATCATCATTTTGTATTGAGAACCGTAACATACAATATGTCGAAGAAGTTGATCATTTCCTGGAAAGAATACATTATTGATCAACTCAACACTTAAGTTTTCGAATTGATGATCGAATGAATAATATACAGGGTGTTTCTGAATTGGTGCGAAAGATTTGAGGGGATGATTTCTCAGAATATTTTATGAAAGAAAGTTCCCATAAATGTAGTTCCGGAAATGCATTGTTTCCAAGAAGTTTTACTTAAAAACTGAAAAAGAGCTACGCCACTGAGATTTTTTGAACTTATTATTATTTTTGAATTATTCGTTCGATTAAGGACGAAAAATCTCTCCGGAATTTTTTCGTGTGTGGCTCCGTTTTTGTGTAAAAAAATGAAACATCTTGACGTAGTATCTCTACTACATATGTGTTGAAGTAACGACAAATACGCGTTAAGATGTTTTTTTTTTTGAAGAAAAAAGTTACCCCACAAAGAAGGAAGGAAAAATAGATTTTTTTCAACACGAATTGAATGAAGGATTGACGAATAATTGTTCGTTCGAAATATCTCAGTGGCGTACCACTTTTCAGTCAGTTTTTAAGTAATACTTCAACACTCTGTATCTTGGAAACAATGCATTTCCGAAACTACATTAATGTAACTTTCTGTCATAAAATATTCTGAGGAATCATCCCCTTATATCTTTCGCATCAATTCAGAAACACCCTGTATACTATATACTGATTTTCATAAGTTGTGCTGGTGTGTTTATCTTCAATAATTTTATCAGTTATTGGTTTGTTATTTATTCGTATAATGTTTTGATATTGCTCCATCTTGTTCTTGAAAGTTTTCGGATTATTCCATGTTTTAATCATTTCGTCTTTGCCCACTGTTTGTGTGAATTACTCTAAGTCATTCAATTTAATTATTTTATTTCATCATATATAGTGTTACACTATTTTGACTGTTTATTTTTGCCTTTATTGGTAACTGTTAATGTAACTTGAAAATAATAGAATTGCATTGCATCGCTAAAGAATAAATTTTATATATGAGTTGAAATTTCGACTGAAAACCCTCTGTGTTATAAGCAACGAAACAAATTATGCTCAACTGAGATATTAGACACCACAACTACATTATGAATTTTTCGGTTTGGTCCGTTAGAGTGTTTCGAATAAAAAATATTGGTACATTTATGATCACTTCGATTTTTCGTTTAATTTTCGTTTCATGAACATATTTTCGCTCATCAATTAATGAATCGTTTCAGGTCTGTGTGACTTTCGTAATCATTCATATTTCGTGTCATTTCGGAACCTTCTATCACTTCTTGAATTCAAGAATTTTTTTAAATAAATAAACAGAATTATGCTCAATCATATATTCATTTTATTATCCTACAATATCTCATTGGTTCTTATTTAGCCACAATTGTACCAGAAGCACCAGCAACAACAGATTTACCATAAGGAACATGTACATAATCATAGCCGGAATAATATCCAGGACTGTATACCACTGATCTGGTTCCTGGAATTGTGGATGGCACCACGGTATAAGGGAGTACATGGTTAACAGAACGCACATAGGGGGAAATAATGGATGGTGCTACTGCAACGGATCCACTTTCTGAGTGAACACCACCAAAGGTAGAGCTGTCGATGACGCTTCCATCGGCACCAACAGCTACTGTTCTTGTGCTAGGGCCTTGAACACCAGTGACTACTGGTGAAAAACCAGGAGCGACATATCCATAGGCACCATTATAGCCAACAACTGTTCCATATGGGTAGGCACCGACAGTTCTGAAGAAAGGACTTGACAGACTTGCAATAACTGGCGATACACCTTTAAGAACACCTTTGTCGATCACCAAGTTATTGCCATAAACTCCATGTGGTCCAACATATACTGAAGTCTCACTTGCACCATGCGAATCATCAGAGGCAGAAGTGAAAGCAATCAATGCAACAACAAAGATGGTCTAAAAACAAATTAGAAATTTGTAAACATACATTTTTGCAAATATGAGAATTAGTTATCGATCGTAGTTGTTAGTAAAGTGAAAGTTTATAACATTTTTGTATTGAATATATATTTCAACATTTAGATAGGGGTACTTACGAAAGATTTCATTTTGAATCTAGAAGTATATGTTTAGTCCAAAGAACAACTGCTGGTAACTGTTGCTCAAATCCAATAAACTAGGGTTTTTATATGAAACCAATAAAAAACAACTGTCGATAAGCCTGATAATTAATGATAATTCGAAACAAGTTTTCTTCATTTAATCTCGAAAAAACGATTAAAAAAATATTGAGGAAGCTGAACAATTATATTATCAGTCCAATAGTTTTTTGATTTAAAGAACTTCTCATTTGGAAGATAAGATTGAGTTTCAAAATTTCATTAACAAAAATTTTCTTCTTGGTATTGGTACATACTTACTTTTCTGCTTCAATGTTTTCACGATAGTTCCCAATCTATGATTTGAATTTTTTTCGGATTCGTGAATACATATTCAAAAAAATAATATCATCTTTTCAATACATACAATAGGTATTACTAATTTCCGAAGCTCTTTCGATCGCTCGTTGATATTGAAAAAATGATTTTTCAATTTTGGATTTCCAGAGCTATATTTGTTTCACTCATTTCATTTTTGAATTCATTTTTTCCCTGAAAATTTGTACTGCTCTCAGAATTTTGAGATCTGATGTTATTCGACTTAGCAGTCATCACCTAGGTACTGTCGACCGTAAGATCAGGTGTGAACACGATAACTTCATTTTTTCACGTAGAAAGGATCACCAAAAAAATTTTCAACTAGGTTGATTTTTAATCGTTATGAAAATAAGGGATTTGACTGCAAGATATTTTAGTCGACCGCATTATGAATGAGTATCATTCTTAATTGAAATACATTTTTATTCTGCACCAAGCATACCTACATTTGTAAGAAATATAAATTTTTATGTTTTCTATGTTCTGGTAGACCTGTTACATCAATTGTATCGCTTCTAAAAACGTTTTATTCGAGTACCTATGACAAAAGCAAATTGAAATAGTAAAAAATTGAAAAAAAAACGGAGCAGGTGCTTTTGAGCACTTGTTCATTGGTGGAGTTATAATACTATTACCTCAAAAAATTTTGTGAAGGCCTTGAGATCCATGCTACGTATATGAATGCAAATTCTCCACACGATCGTAGTTATTTTCTGGAAATTATTCAAAAAAAGAAATATGTAAAAAATCATTATACAACTGATCCTCCAATAATTCCTTAGGAATTAAAACTCCAAATGTGTTGCCCTATCAATATAAAATTTATTGTTATTACAAAAATATTAATTGAAACTTTTCACAATCTCACATACCTATCAATATAAAGAAACGATTCTTCAAATCCTTGAATTCCATCACACAAATAAAGAATATAATATTATATTGAGAATTAGATTTTCTGATTCAACATCAATTTCAATCATTATTTTTATTTATGTCATCGCCTAAGCCTATTATAATATTATCCCACCTCTAAATCAAATAACCTTAAAGAAATAAAGCTTCACAAATATTCAAAAACAAATTGAATTATATTGTTCAGATGATGCGATCCTCTTGAAATTTTGCATGAACATTCAGTTTATCAACCTTCATTCACAAAATAAATTTCATTCGAGTCTGATATGTTGGAAATATAAAGATTCTTCTTTTCAATATTACAATTACATTTTCCATGGTTCTGGTCTGATGACAAAATTTTGGATGGGGCTTATCATGAGTATCTTGTCGGCGCAAAATTTTATTTCGATTGGTTTCATTTCGTCTGAGATAATGAGGAACGAAAATTCTGAATGGCCATATTTCATGGAACACCCTTCACGATTTGGCTGGTTAACAAACCTAATCGAAGCATTTGGGGACCGAACTCCCCCTGAAAATCTCAAGTCTCTAGGACAATCCCTTCGAAAGTTATCGTGCTTACGGCCGGACAGATTCAATTTGACTACGGATTCAGAAAGTTGTACCCTATCGTTTGAGACCTATTTCGGCTCAAAATTCTAAAATTACAAATATTTGGCCAAAACGATATAGCACTCGTTTAAGTAGAACGAGTGCTCAGAAATTGAGCGATAAAATGGATCATTATTGATCACAGAAAAAGTTATTCGAATGAATTATATTTATTTTAATGACTTTCGTGAGTTCTTTGAATGATTTAGAGTTGTCGATGAATGTTTAGGTCTCTATTTTTATTGGAGAAATATATCGTTGAATTTTCCTTTTTGTTTTCATGATGGTGTAAGTAAGTAGTAAATCAAAAATATTCTAGTATTTTATATCATTAATTTTTATTGAATAAATTACATTTCATTTCATTTGTATGAGCCAATTTCAATCCAATCATCAAAGTCAAAAAAAGCGAATCTATTACAAATAAACCCCTCCATAGTGGGCGTAAGCGTAAGGTATAGCAGCATAACGAGTGGTGTAAACTGGTGCTAAAGCTGGGGCATATCTTGTGGCAATAGCAGGTCCAGCTACGTTCTTCGAGGTTGAAATGGTGCCTGAGGGTCCAGCAATGATGGTGCCTTCAGAAGCTGATCCACCAATCACGTTGATGAGACAGGAACTGAGGCGTAGGGTGAGGCAAAAAGTCTTGAGGTGTATGTGAGTGGTGCTGAGTAGTAGGTTGGTGCAATGTATGCAGCATTGACTGCAGCCATGGTGGCCAAGAGGAAGAAGGCGAGCTGTTAACAGAAATTTTCAAAATGATAATGAATTCTTTCATTTCGACTAGCGTTTCATAGTTTTTGTATGCTACATTCTTCAATAGTCAGTATACGTACTGTGAGGATAGTAAGAAAATTAGGGAGATAAAAGTTAAACCTCAAAATGTGTGTAGTGTGCACTACGACTACAGACCCTTTTTTCAAGTCTGGTGGTAAATAAAACTAATCGATTCAATTTTGGAGGAGATAATGAGGCACAAAATCATGTAAATTCTGTGAGGATCATGCCGAAAGAAAATTGAAAACAGAATATTTGTCTGTGCTATATGGATTGACAATTTTCATGTAATTGAACTCTCAAATGAGAGAGATATCCAAATGAAATTTTCACGGTAGTTTGAAAACTTTCATTTATCCATTTGCTCATGAAAAATTCAAGAGAAGCCCCGAGTAGTTAATTTTGGGCATTTTGTTTGGGACTTGGGATTGATACAAAATGTAGCAGAAGATGATTTGTGTTAAAATCCCAACAAAATAGATCGATTTTAAAATACCTTAAGTTATTATTATTACTAGCGACCCGCCCCGGCTTCGCACGGTAATATATTCGAAAATATTCACTTAAATCATACGTCTGAATAGTCTGAATTTTGGTACCTTCCTACCCTATAAGTTAAGTAGTGTGATGGAATGTCGCTAAGTTTCGATCCAAGTAAAACTGTTAAATAAAGACAGTTGCATCAAAATTTTATCATAAATTCCCTAAATTATGGCGCCTACCGACCCTCTAAGTTATAAAAGTGATCAAATACTAACTTGAAGTCGTAGTAATACTCAGTTAAAAAAAACATCAAAATCATTTCAATACCTATGGCGTCATGCGCTTCTTGACACGATCACGCTAGATTTCCGCGGGAATGAGGTATTTTTCCGCCGTAAAAAGTAGCCTGTGTCCGTGCCTAGGATCTTATCTTTATATTAACCAAGTCTTATAAAAATCCGTTCAGACGTTAAGGCGTGAATGAGGTAAACTTTCAAAACAAACGATTAAAAATCACTTACTCAATTAGTTTTCTGCCTACTGCCTACGCCTTAAGTACGATAGCATGAATATTAATAGCCCATATCCTTTTCTAGGTTACTATCTATCACCTAACTAAATTTTAATCAAAATCCGTTCAGCCGTTTAGGCATGATAGAGCAAAACTGCCAGCAAAAACCATAAAAAAATCACTAACTCAATTAAGTTTTCTGCCTACTTCCTACACCCGATACGATAACGTGATCATTTTGATCTTATATCCTTTTTTAGGTAACCATCTATAACCTTACTAAATTTCATCAAAATCTGTTCAGTCGTTTAGACGTGAAGAGCAAAAGTCCCAACAAAAACGACTAAAAATCACTAACTCAATTTAGTTATCTGCCTACCCCCAAAAAACGATGGCGTAATTATTTATAGCCTATGACCATTTCTAGGTTATCATCTATCACCATACCAAATTTCATCAAAATCCGTTCAGCCGTTTAGACGTGAAATAGTAACAGACAGACAGACAGACAGAGTTAGTTTCGCATTTATAATATTAGTATCGATTAAAGTATGATTTGAATGAAATAGTAGGTTGAAGTATAATAATATAGGCAGAGTAACATGGAAATAAGTTGAAAATATATTTTTTTAATAATCAAGAAAGAATAATTAGAAAGTAACTACCATTACGAAAACAATACAACGTCGTGTTGCCGCAATAACAACTCTCTACGACAGGATTATGTAACACTCATTTCAAGTCATTACCACTACTGAATACCGTCCAGTTGACATCGTAAACGTGTGCCTTTTTGTCTTATACGTACGGTAGTCGCAGCATTGTACAAGATATAAGTCATGGATATTTTGAAAAGTTCTGTAGATGTATCTACAGGGTGTTTCTGAATCAATGCGGAAGATTTAAGGGATAATTTCTCAGAATACTTCATAAAGGAATGTTTCCATAAGTGTAGTTCCGGAATTGCATTGTTTCCAAGATATAGGGTGTTGAGGTTTTATTTAAAAACTGACTGAAAAAGTGGTACGCCACTGAGATTTTTTGAACTTACAATTATTTTTGAATCATTCGTTCAATTTATGACGAAAAATCTCTCGAGCGTTTTTTTTTGTCTGGGGCTCCGTTTTTATGTAAAAAAATAAAACATCTTGACCTAGTATCTCTACTACTACATAATGTATTAATGTAACGACAAATACGCGTTAAGATGTTCAATTTTCTTGAATAAAAACGGTACCCCACATGAAAAGAAAGCAGAAAGGATTTTTTTATCACAAATTGAAAGAAGAATTCAAAAATAATTTTTAGTTCGAAATATCTCAGTGGCGTACCACTTTTTCAGTCAGTTTTTAAGTAAAACTAAAAATATTCTGAGGAATCATCCCCTTAAAGCTTTCGCATCAATTCAGAAACACCCTGTATAACTTAATTATGACTAAGGTGTGCTACTTGGAATATTGCACTCGTTTGAGTAGAAAGAGTGCTCAAAAACTAGATTACGAAATGTTCGATTCTATAAATCGTTTAATCCGAAACACTGAGACGCTCCCATCATAGATAGCTACGATACAATAGAATGAAAATTTCATAAAACTGACCGGCTCGGCGTCCTATATTTTCCTTCCATTCCGAAACGCTCAAACCGAAAACCCAAGTGGTTATCAATTTTGTAACAGAATCAATATTGCATACGTTACGTCCGATATTCATGCCGTCACAACGTGCGGAAATTGAACGTAAATAAAGATATTCGAGAGCTGCGGAGGTGAGCAGCCTCATTCTGAATAGAATAGGTAAACTTCGTTGTCACCTGCATGCAAACTTTGGAAATATGATATTATTTTAATAACTTGGGAAGGAAACCCTCAGTTTGAGAACTGTATAGTTTTTCCGTAATATTTTAGTTCAAGACAATATTGTGTTTTCAATCAAGGTATTATCCTTATCGGCTTTGCGATTACCTTTTGAGCGGTCGTTCTACTCAAACAAGTGCTATATCGTTTTGCCCGATTGTTATGTTCGAATTTAGAGCCGAAAATAATATCAAACGATAAGGTGAAACTGCCCGATGAAGAATTCGTGGTCAAATTAAATTTTGTACAGACTTGAGATTTTCAAGGCTTGTTTGGTTCCCAAATGCCGCGGTTAATTTCCTTAACCAGCCAAATCGTACAGGCTGTTCCATAAAAAATGGCCATTCAAAATTTTTGTTCTTCAATATCTCAGACAAAACGAAACCCATCGAAATGAAATGTTGCGGCCTTATGCAAGATAATAATACATAAAATTCCTTATGTAAAATTATGTGGCCATAGTGTAGACAAAACCATAAAAAATTCAACTGGAATATTGAAGAGAAGAAACTTTATATTTCCATTGAAAAATATAAGATTCGAATAGAATTTATTTCATAAATTAAGATTGATACACTGAATGTTTATGCAAAATTTTGTATCCATAGTGTTAAAAGAACCATAAAAAATTCAACTGGAATATTGAAAAGACCATTCGTTATATTTCCATAACAGGATATCCGATTCAAGTGAAATATTTTGTGTGAATGAAGATTATTATACTGAAATTTTATGCAGAATTTTGTGGCCATAGTGTCAACAGAACCATAAAAAATTCAATTGAAATATTGAAAAGAAGAATGTCTATATTTCCATAACAGGATAACCGATTCAAGTGAAATTTATCTTGTATAGCAATACTGATATACTGAATGCACATGCAAATTTCAAGAGGATCGCATCATCAGAACCAAAGAATTTAATTTTTAATTATTTATCTTTTATATTTAATTTTTTTACAATTTGCAGAATGTAATTCTGATTGTGCTGAGATTTTGCATTTATATATTTGGTATCAATCCCAAATCCCATATGAAATTTTGAGGTAATAGTTTTATTGCTCCACCAAAGAACGAGCGCTCAAAAGCTCCTGCTCAGGGCTTTTCTTAATTTTTTTACTTGAACATGAAATAACATTTGGATATTCCGTAAGATGAAAAGTTAAAGTAAGGACCTGCGCAGGTGCTTTTGAGCGCTTGTTCATTTATGGAGCAATAAGGCTTTTACCTCAAAATGCTGTAAAGTAGTAGCACGATCGAAATTGTATTCTAAAGACTATTCAAAAAATTAAATATGTAAAAAAATCGATTAATGAAAATACCTAAATTCTTTGCTTCTGATTTCACAATATTTCTGAAAATTTGCATGATCAATCACTTCGCCAATTTCATTTCAATCGAAAGTTTTTTCATGAGAATATCAGATTTTTTTTTGATATTATGCTGAATTAAGGCAACTCCCAGATATTTTACGTACTGCTCCGAATTAGTATTCAACATTTTACTGCAGAATTTCAGCTAGATCGAATTGACAAACTCTGAAATGCTTCGAAAAAGAATTGATGAAAGCCCTGAGCAGGTGCAACAATGCTTTCATCTCAAAATTTTGTACATGACTTGAGATTCATGCTCAGTATATGAATGCAAAATATCAGCACGATCGAAATTATAGTCTCGGGATTATCCGAAAAATTAAATATGTAAAAAATCAATAAATAAAAAAAATCATTCTATGGTTCAGATGATATGATCCTTCTCAAATTTTCATCAACATTCAGTAATCAGTATATTAATCTTCATTTACCGAATAAATTTCATTCAAATCGGATATCTTGTTATAAAAACATGAAGAATCTTCTTTTCAATATTCCGATTGAATTTTTTATGGTTCTGCTCACACCACAGCAACAAAATTTTGCTTGAGGCTTATAGTGAGCATCTTGCATGTGGCCGCAAAATTTCATTTCGATTGGATTCGTTTTCTCCGAGATATTGAGAAAAAAAATTTTAATGGCTAAACTTCATGGAACACACTGTACGATTTACCTGGTTGACAAACTTAAACGAGGCATTTGAGATCCGAACTCACCCTGAAAATCTCAAGTCTCCAGGACAATCCCTCCGAAAGTTATCGTGCTTACAGCCGGTCGAGCGGCTTAACGGACAGAATTGATTTGACCACGGATTCGTCATCAGGGAGTAGAACCCTATCGTTTGTTTAAATTTTCATTGCTATTTGAGTGAAACGATATAACACTCTTTTAAGTAGAGCTCAAAAAAATGACGTATGAAAAACTTTTTTTAATTACTGACATTGAAGGTATGTTAAAAATTTGAACTTGTAGATTTTCAAGCAAATCTGTCGAAGAAATATTTTTTCCGATTTGTAATAATTGAAATAATATTCACTTACCATTGAGTTCATGTTGGAAGTGGTGTATTTGCTGAACTTTGGTCAACTGTGCTTTTTCCAAAAATCCTCTGCTCTTATATAGGTATCCCTCTTTGCACATCCTAAAGTCAACCTTGCAATACCGCCTTTCTGGCCAAGAGGTCGTTGGCTACATTTTCGGGTTATTGCCTTTTTTTTCAGATTCAAGATTGCCGCGCGAAAGACATTTGTAGTTTTTCGAATTTATCGACATCCGAATATATCAGTAGATCCGCCTAAAAGGATTATGTTATTCATTAGAACTTTACAACATTATGGTATTCCTTATAGTTCTCGAGAGTGCCGAAAAATTGGACCAGATTCCAGCCGAAACGATGGCATATGGCTTTCGAAAAACCAGTTTATGTGGGAAGGTAATTGTCTATAAAACCGATTATGTCATAAAGAACGAAATTCATGGGGGCATAAGGAGAAAAAGAGGAGGTTGTTTTTATTGCTTTCTTCCATGATCCTCCCATAAAAATATTACATTACATAAAATTTTTTTTGAACTGATCTGTTTAACAGGATAATACTTAAAAGGGAGTATGAATTTTTCCGAGAATATCATATTAATGAATAATCCCCCTCATGAGGCGGATACAGTTTTCAGTTCAGTTTTTTAAGTTACTGTTAACATTTTGATTCTAAAGCGCGTTTTTTAAGAATAAATTAAATATAAAGGGTGTTACCTAATAGTATGTCACAACTAAAGGGTAAAAATCTACGTATAATTCGAAGAAAAAAGTCCATATGAACTAGGGTCTGCATTATCTCCGTAACGGAGCTACAGTGTGTTGAAATTTCTAAACAAATCGTTTTTTTCATAACTTCTGCAGTTTTTGAGATATTCAGTCCAAATCATCATTGCACAATCTAAATCTTAACTAGAATCTACATAGGGTGTTTTCTTTTCCAGAGCTATGTCTCCTTTTGCCCTCTCAAACTTTTTTGCGGTATGCCACTGATCAGCGTGAAATAAATTCTTGATATCTTCATTCAATTCAAAATCTTTTTTGGCTTGTCAAATTTTTTCATATCTCTGACTGTTTTTGGGTAACAAAATATTGAACGATTGTATGTTATTCGATAAATAAAAGAAATAATAGAAATTCTCCATAATATGCTTTTTGTACAACTGTCAAAATAACTCGACTTTTCTTCATCACTATGGATGCCTAAATAATTACTTTTTTTCACCGTTAAAAAAAGTCCTTTTTTCATCGTTAAAAAAAGTAGTTTCTATAGTAACGACACAGAAAGATCACTGGATGCATAGAAGTATTGTTTGGAAGCATTATCTTTAATCGTTATATTTCAGACGATAAAAATTTATATTCATTGTTGTTCAAAAAAAGTTGTTTGTATTTCATGCGTATAAAAATTGACATTCTCATGTGCCATGAAAAAGCACTCAATACGCACTCAATACCCCGGCGCGAAGCGGAGGGAGACAAAAAAACCGAGAGCTAAAATCTTATATTTTTCCCGTGTGTAATACACCATTTTTTTCTGTGACATGAAAAATAACGATTTAATAATGAAAGAAATATAGCTTCTCACGAAATTCCTTTTTTCCCACGGAAAAGTGGGTACTTCTTCTTTCCCGGATACTTAGATACTCATTTTTTGACAGGGAAAAAGTAATTTCGTGGAAAGTTATATTTTGTGTCCTGTCAAGAGAAATGAAATGTCAAATTTTTGTCACGTCACAGAAAAATAACTATTTATTTTGATAGTTCGTCATCTGAGACTCTATTGCTCAGTTGCAGGAACGTCCATTAAAATTTAAAGGTCCATTAAACCCTTAATCCTCCATTAGTTCCTTGTAGTAATGGAGGATTAAGAGTTTAATGGACCTTTAAATTTTAATGGACGTTCCTGCAACTGACACTATTTGAGCTTAATTTTCTACTCGAAAACGGAAAATTACAAAAGTGAAAAAAGTTATTAAATTGAATGAATTAATTTATTTTACGCTGATCAGTGGCATACCGCAAAAAGTTTGAGAGGTAAAAAGGAGACATGGCTCCGGAAAAGAAAACACCCTCTGAAGATTCTAGTTGAGATTCAGAATGTGCAATGATGATTTTGACTGAATATCTCAAAAAAAAGTTTCAGGAGTTATGAAGAAAAAAAAACATTTTTTTAGAAATTTCAACACGCTGTAGCTCCGAAGCTTTTACGTACCCATGTTTATAAAAACTTTTTTTCTTAAAATTACATGTAGATTCACTTTCTCAAGTTGTGACATACATACACCCTGTAGATTGGGCATTGAACTCGTCTGGGTATTGTGATATTTTAGAAGTATGATATAGGTATGACAATCATAAAATGGCTTCGTACAACGCGTTCAAATTGTTGAATTATTTTATGAAAATCAGCGTTCTGTGAAAAGTTGTTCAAAGAAAATTACGTTGATTTTTTGGTTTACGTGAATAATCGTCCATCTAAAGGCACTATTGGTCAAATTATTAAAAATTTAAAGAGACCGGTTAGGTGGAAAATCAAAAAAGTGTAAATTCAGCCATAGCGGTCGTTCACAAAAAATATTGATTTGGTTTTGTTGTTCATAAATAGATGGACTTAGTCCACAGAACGGCGTACTTCACACAAGGTTTTGCTCCGAAGGCATATGTTTTCAACGTAGAATGCATTATTGAGATTTCTTGGTTGAGATCTAGACCACTCTGTATGAGCGACTGAACAAACTCCAGAAAATTGAGTTTAACAAGGAAGGAATAAACTCATATTTTGGTTGAGTGTAGATATGATTAAATAATGTTTCCATCTTACACATATTATAAATATTATTCTATTTATCCCATATAAACATAGCACTCATGTTCAGAAAAAGTAAGTAACGTTCATAATTAATTGTTTCGCTAGATTTCATGGAATGAGTTGAGTATACCAATAATTTATCTATTTAAATACTATTATGTTTGTTCTTTGTACCTTTATAAACCTGTTATGTGGTCCAGGTCAAGTTCAACAGATTAATGCACATGAATATCTTCTCTGAATTATGCAAAACTATGTCAGTTCACTTTGGAACAGTTAATTTTCTCTAAAAACACAAACAAAATAATTAGCAACGAATAAATAGTAATCAAATCGAGAAACGTTAAGTATGACCAATTTGTTAATTGATACATTTCACAAACGGTGAGACAATATGACACAAGTTGATTTTTTTGTGAATGAATAAGACTGTTATACCTTTTTTATGCAAAAATTTGTGGCCATAGTGTTAACAGAACCATAGACAATTCAATTGGAATATTGAGAAGGAGAATCTTTATATTTCAGGATATCCGATTCGAGTTAAATTTATTTTGTGAATGAAGACTGATATACATAATATTCACGGAAAATTTCAAGAGGATCGTGTCATCAGAACTATAGAATGAATTTTTTTTAATTATTCTTCCTTGACAGATTTCATTTTCTAAATAATTTCCAGAATATAATTCTGTTTGTGCTGAGATTTTGCATTTATTCATTTGGTATTAATCTCAAATCTCATATAATATTTTGCGGTAATAGTCTCATTGCTCTACCAAAGAACGAACGCTCAAAAGCTCCTGCTCAGAACTTTTCTTAAATTTTTGTTTATCTTCCACATTGGTCCTGTTCTTTCAGTTCTATTATTCTGTAAAATAATTAAATCTGCAATCGGCAAATAATTTTATTGAATAATGTGTACTAAATATATTCGTTCAGGAGATACAGGCTGATTTGCATATTTTTGCTAAACCGTTCATCACGGCAAATTCATACTCGGTAGCTCTCATTCAGATTTCAAGAAAAAACAACAGTGCATGTAATTTATTTATTCTAAACAATTAATTTACAAGTAGAGTCCTCCATAAGAATAACTAGAATAAGCATGTGGGATAGCATAGCTAGCATGAACAGCTGGGGCACCAACAGACTTAGAGGTAGCAATGGTTCCGGAAGGTCCAGCAACGACGGTGTCTTCAGAAGCAACGTGTCCAAGATGAGCGGCGGCAAGGGGAGCAGAGTAGGCCAATGGGTGGTGAGCCAGTGGGGCGGCATAAGCAGTGGCGTAGGGGGCTACGACAGCTGGAGCGCTGTAAGCGCTTGCGATGAGTCCGCTTGGGACGATGACGCCAGCACTGGCAGCTGCTACAGCAGCGAAGAAAAACTACGGCAACCTGAGAACACGAAAAAGGTCATTCATATGGGATCAACAAACTAAAATGAACAGTTTACGTGGTTTAACACACTTTTACTTGTAAAAGGTTGTTCAATAAGAGGTTATTTTGAATAGCCCGCTATTTCGGTAGATGTCTAGTTTGAAGCTGTCATTTTTGGACATTTGACAAATAGAAACTACGCCATTCATAAAAACGAAACGAAAGTTTTGAAATCATTAAAGTCCACTATAAAAATGGTGAAAATTTGGCAGAGACGGTTCGAAAAAATCGAACATTTTTGGGTCGTTGTGAAGGATCATTGTCGAACCGCAATGAAGAAATTGGTGGAAAAATCGAGCTGTTGCGACAAGTTAGTGATGTGAAGAATAAAATTCCTGCACGTCGGTCAAGGACAACCGAGAATTCAGCTGCTGTAGCCGAAAGTGTTGAAGAAAACCCAGGTTTGTCAATTCCTCTTTTCCCTTTGGAATAAGGCATTCCACAAACGTCATTACACCGTATTTTGTATTCTTTACTTTCAAAAGAAGGCGCTACGTGCCACACAAGCAACGGAACCATCTCTCGAAGAAGTGATCACGATTTGCCACCGACTTCTTCCTTTGGGTCCACGTGAAAGAGAAGGTCTACGCCAATAGCCCAGCGTCGATTCTAGACCTCAAAGATGGAATTCGTGAGGCTATCGAGGACATAGAGCAGCCATTTTGCGATTTGGTTATGGAAAATTTCATCAAAAGGATATGGTCTTGTAAGCGTGGTCGTGATGGTTATTTGCCTGATGTTATTTTCCACTTTTAGTGGCATAGCTTCTTCTTTATAATAAAATAAACATCCGACCATTTATATTGAAAAATGGCAAAATTGATGCTTAGTTGTTTTTACGAAAAATTTCAGAAAAGAGCGCTCAGATTTTTCTAGAATACACAAGATCATTAATTAGTTGAATGAAAATATGGATTTTTTTAAAATTGTTTCGAAATAACAACTTACCATCAAACCTGCCTTATTGTTGAGGCACATTGTAAAAAATGGAGTTGATGGAAAACGAATAATTTAACCATCTACGATACATGTGATTAGAATAAACCAGAAAAATTTTAAATTGTATCACGAAAACTCAAATATTTGGGAAAATGGTTAATTTTAAAATTACCGAATTTCGATCTGAAATTCTTCATATGGACTTGAATGTGATATTCTAAACTAACAATGTCATATTCGACAGCTTTGTAGCAACTTCGGTTGACCAAGTTTTATATGATAAACAATTTATTACTTTGAAGCAAAACTTTTACAGAACTTTTTTTCGAAAATTTCAATAGCAAAGTAAAGTATATTATATTATAAGAATTAAAAGTGCATATTTTTTTTACGAGCAATATTTGCAGTTGCGAGGCGCAGCCGAGCGAATGCAAAATTGCGAGTTAAAATAGGCACTTTTAGTCCGAATAATATATACTATTTTTTCTCCAACCAAGTCAAAATTACAATGAAATTTTTTTTAGTCAAAAATTGTTAATAATTTGGTTATAAATTTGAACACATACTAATGACAGTGATTGTCAACTAGACGTCAAATGCAATTACTTTTAATCCAAGTGGCGTTTTTAATCCTGGGATTAAAAGTGTTGCTAAGTAACTAGTGAATTTTGTACGGTAAGGGAATTTATGACTTTTGCACCTGAAAATAGTACAAAAATGTCAACATTTTTTGATGGTTGGAGAAAAAAAGTGCCTTTTAGTATGTAATTTCTGCAAAATACGGTTCATAACCATAGCTTTCAGTAGAAAATATTCTTCAAAATGAAAATCATACATAAAATTTAGGTATTATCAATTTCAATCGCCTGTACTGAAATCTGAAGCTTCAACGCACATGAACGGCCGACCCCAACATACGAAACTTCCTAAAAGGGCCAATTGCTATTCAATCATTCATTCTACAATTCATATCTCAAAATATTGCATACCGCTTATTCCCATATAGCCTTTTGAAGTGATGGCAAAATTCAACAAATGAAGAATGAAACGTATCAAAATTTTATCGAAAAAACTTTCGTTGGACTATCTTTGTTTCTTTAAAAAAATTTGTTTCTATCTTTTTATTCGATTATTGATGTTAACTCAACAAAGTGGAGAAAATTTTAATCAACAGTAAAAACACAAGAGCTTTTTTTATCGGATAAATTTCTCTTTGCAACGAAACAGTTTTGCTATAATCACTAATTTTATCATGTCAGTTTTTCGAGCAAATTTAGTGATTGGCAAAACTTTGAGTTGAAGAGAAATTCATCTGATAAAAGAAGAGCTCGAGTGTTTTTTGGCAGGATAAATTAACGACAGAATGTATGGATGAACAACAACAATAATTAAAACGATTCATCTTTTGGGTTCTTATATCAACAAACACAAAGTTAAATAATTACCACACCGATTCAAAATGAAAGCACTATATGTTCAAAATTAAAAATCTGACAGACTAATTGACATATTGAGGAAGAGAAGTTTTTATCCGATAAAAAAGGATTAACCTTTTTTATCGATGTCAAAGTGACAATAACATTTCCAGGTCTATGATATTTAATATTGAAGTTAATTTATCCCCAGGTATTTTTAGATCGTTCCAAAATGAGTTACATGCCGGTTATTCATATATAACATAAGGATTATTTTCACTTACGAGAGAGTTCATGGTGATGAATTTAGTTTAGCAGGAGGTTTACTATACTGACTTAAATATTCAAGTGTGTACCTTTTATATAAAACTCCGAATATTTTTTTAACACAATTATGTTCCAACAAAGCCTGTATTCGACCTTGCCCCGCCCAATTTTTTACATGCTTAATATTCTTATATCCCGGAGACCAACGCCAAAAGTCTAACCTATTTATTCAATCTTTCCATCTGGAATTAGAAAAATCGATCAACTGTAGAGAAGGTAATTATTGGGAGCACGATCGGTTATGTTTTTTTCTGATATATCGTTTTGATATTCAACTTTTCTGACCTTGAACGATTTGACAACTGCTTGGGTGTATAGTAAATTGTAGGTACAGGATACCAAGAAACAGGTTATTTTGGCACTTTTAATTAATGGCAATCTGATTTGAAGTGAAAAAAGGAGACTCACAAATGCCTCTTAGGCATCTTTCCATAGGCCGTCATCAGTTTTTTCTCTTAAATTTCTTACGCTCATTTTTGTGACAAATTCGGAGCTGAAAAACGAATGTTCATCAAAACTAGTGAGTTGAATGGTCGTTTTTGATCACCGTTTTCTATTCCGATCAACATAGATTGAAATGAAAAAGCTTTTATTTGTTTCTCGTTTGTAAACGTCAGTTTCCAAAACACAATATTAATCAAGAAAGTTTATTTTATCAAGTCACTAACTTGTAAAACTGACAGTTAACTTGCAAAATTTTTACAAGTTAGTAGTACAGGGTCTTTATAAATGATTGTAACAGCGCAGTTGGCTTTGGATTGCAGAATACCAATGTCTAACCAATCAAAGCATAGCATGATCACAGAATTCTGTGGTTTGCATAATCCAAAGCCAACTGCGCTGTTACAATCATTTATAGAGACCCTGTATTATTTACATTGAGAGTTGTCAAGTACTTGCTTCTAATTTCATTCATCCTTTTAATTTCAGAGTTCCTGGAACAAATGTATTTCTCAATAAACGTTCTCGAACTATTCGAAAACGATATTCGTACCTTGTTTCATTCGTATCTATTTGTTTTCCTTCTCAAAATTGCCAATATCCTAGAGGTTTTTTGACCTGTAAACTCACTGACAGTTTCACGTACTCGCTTCTAATTTCATTCATTCTTCTAATTTCATCGTTCCTGGAACAAATATTTTTAGTAATAAACGTTTTAAAAGTATTTACAACGATATTCATGCCTTGTTTCATTTGGATCTGGCCTTTTTCGTCAGAAATGAGCAAAATATTCTAGAAGCCCTCTCGTAAAGCCACTGACACTTGTCATAATTTTCCGATGTCATAAATAATCATAAATAATGCATAGCTTACGACATTTGCGACCAATTCTTGTAATTTTTTTGGAATTTATCTAACCTTTTTACAAATGAGAAACAAATGAAATATAAAACAATACACGCAAGGTAACGTTGTTTTACTGGCTCAAGGGGGTAACTGACTCGCCTGTGGCTCGTCAATTATATCCTCCATTCGCCAGTAAAAACCCTCTTACCTTGCTAGTAATGTTATATACTATTCTCGTTCGACGAAATGAACAGTGTAATGTTATAAACTTGGAATTTTCGCGAAAATTTTCCTTATGTTATCTGTAGTAAAAAAATATTAACAAAAGATTCTATTTATTCACTTTTTAAATGCACCTGCGTACAGAAAACAGCTTTTGATAAAATTTTCCAATTATAATTAGCTTTGTTTTCTGCGGATTGTTTACCTTCATAAAAGTCTTAACAGATTGAAGAATTTCTGTTTTTTATGCACAACTTCCACGCTAATGGCAAAAAAATGTGCTCCTGCGAAAATCTTTGCACTTATTTGTCAGGAGCGAATTGGTCTTGAAAAAATTGTTGCCCAACAGTAAAAACTAAAAAATGAAACAAATTGAAAGGATATTGTAACGTTTCGCTGGCTATATCAGACACCTTCTTCAGACAAACTCTAAAAATCTTCAGAATTGTGTATTTTCTCATTTGTAATCAATGTCAATCAGATTAATCAAACCTTTTTTTAATTATTTATGTTTCAGAGACTGGGAGTGAAAACCTATAAAGTTTCTAAGAAATGAGTTTGTTTTTTGTGTAGAAAACATTTGGCTGTTCGAATGGGCGCCTCAAAAATCGTACTCCATTTGCGTAAAAAAATTTTTTGGAAGAGGTATAAATCCTGAACTTCTACGCACCTTTTCAATATAACACCCTGTATAGTCATAGTTATTTGGCAGTACCTACGTACATTTATTCACACATTATTCAGTTTGGTTAATTTCCTGAAAGGTGGTTGTAGCAGTTGCAATCATTTTGATCTTACATGGTATAAAAAATAATATTTGTAACGAATTTATTTATGATTTATCATCAGGAAGTATAAACGAGACAATAACCAGACCAGTATTCTGGTTGATCAACTTCAACCAAATAAATAATACCAACGTAACGAATTCAATATAAGGTTAAGGTCTAGGTCATGTCTCTTTCGAATTGACTGAGTATATTTCTCTTTATTGAAAGAAGTTTTTTTAATACCACTTTCAGAAATGACAGATTGTAATCAAGTTTGAGGAACCACAAAGTTCTCTCTCTTCTGCCTACGAGAATGACGGATCCTTTTCTTCTAAACTTTGGATTTTGCTCTCATATTTAATTGAGATTTGTAAATTTTAAACTTTCTGTCTATTGACAGATTTTATCTGTCAATTGACACTTTCTCATCTGTCGATTGAATCATTTAATCTGGCAATTCAACAATACTCAAGTTCCAATCCAATTTCGGACAGAAAAACGTTTATGGAACGCCTAATTCCGAAGAACGAGGAGTTAGTTTTTTATCCTTTCGGCTGCAGCAGCAATATGTTCGGCTGTTCTTGAGCGACGTGCACGGGTTTTATTATTCACATCACTAATTTGTCCCACCAGCTCGAATTTTTCCACCAATTTCTTTATTGCGGTCCTATAAGGTGCTTCACGACGACCCAAAAATGTTCGAGTTTTACGAACCGTCTCAGCCAAATTATCACCATTTTTATAGGGAATTTCAATAATTTCAATGCGTTCTTGAGGCGTGTATCGTTCCTCTTTTATTAATGGCGTAGTTTCTACTCGTCAAATGTCAAAAATGACAGCTTCAAACGTGACATCTACCGAAATGGCGGGTTATTCAAATTAACACCTCTTTTGGAAAACCTTTTAGGTGATGAGGCACTAATTAGGCACTGATTTTGAACATAGTTTCAGAATAAGTGCTTTCAACATTCGTTTACTTCACAGGCCTCATTCACGTCAACCAGTTGATTCCTGACTTTTACAGTTTAAATCTGTCAACTGACATAGATTCGAATATTTACCCTTCACTTCAGATATTTGTGAGAAATAATGATGAGACTCCATAATATACTCGTTTTGAAAACTGAATTAAAAAAAGAGGTTCTGTCCGAATCATACAAAACAAATGATTTTTAGATTATTTTATTTAATTCTCAATATTTACAAGTAGAGACTTCCATAAGCGTAGGCACTGGGAAGGGCGTATCTGGACGCAATTGCTGGGGTGGCAATGCTCTTGGTATTGGTGATGGTTCCAGATGGACCAGCAACTACAGTGTTTTCAGTAGCATGACCTAGAGCAGCAATTGGTGCAGAGTAGGCGGTGTAAGCTGGGGCAGCAAGTGGAGCTGAGTAGGCAAGAGGTGCGTTGTATGCAAGAGGTGCAGAGTAGGCTGTGAGTGCAGGAGCGGCGTAAGTGCTAGCGATCCAAACCACTGGGAGCTAAGATGCCTGCATTGGCGGCAGCCACGACGGCAAAGAAAACTACGGCAGCCTGAAATGAAACAAAAGATTTGTTACAAAATGTACTATAGAAAGAACGCATCATACAATCTATTGCATTTCACAAATAGTAGAATGAGAAAATTATGTGATACATCTCAATTTACCGCTAAAGTTCATAATGAAGCCGAATCTAATACCTTCTCCTTACTTTTAGTAACAGACGAATATTGATGAAATTACACAAAATTTGATTTTTGGTATTCACCGAAAACTTCATTGATTATTTGAATTCTAATCATCACACAAGCAATGGTTTTTTGCTAAAGAAACTTGAATTGATTGAACTTTGGGTTTTATGAAAATAATAATAGTAAGTAGTTATTGATTCCAAAAAATTACTGTACATATGGAACAAGTCAATTTAACAATAAAGAACTTCAACAAACAATAATCTCTTACAGTATTCTCTGAATTCTGTGAAGGGATAAAATTTCACATCTCAATAAGAATGCCTAGAGAGCTTTTTCAAATTTTCTGGGATATGAATATGGAATAAGTCAAATTTAACAATAAAGAACTTTTCCGCCGAATTCGAAATAAAAGGTGATTTTAATGTGTACGAAATTTATCATTAATGACCCATTTTAATGCTCAATTTTTTGGCTATTTAATGTGCAATCCTCATGGCAATCGTTTACGAATTATTCAGAAGAACTACGAGAAATGACAAAACTCTATTGGAACATATATCTATAGATACATAGAAATTTATTTATGTCAAATATAAGTCTTGTGCAGAATGGAAATGTATTTCAATCAAGAATTCACACAAACACAAATCATATTGAGATCGTCGGAAAAATCTTGTAAACAACTCGGTTATTAATCGAGCGACTAATGGTCTCGAACTATTAAAGCGTTCGCTCCGCTCACGCATTAAAATATCTTGACCATCAGTCGCTGTCTTTAATAACCTAGTTGATTAAATAACTATTAACAACAATTATACCTGACAGTATTATCTGAATTCTGTGAAGTTGTAAGGTTCACATCTCAATAAAAATGCATAGAGAGCTTTCTTAAATTTTCTGGGAAAGACAATCTTTTGCAATTCTGATAATAAAACATTGAAGAAACCAAAGGGCAAACATTTTATTGTTGATCAATAAATCGTTCTAGTTCAGTTTGGTAACTGAAACAATTCAATTATTTGATTACTTACGATTGAGTTCATGTTGGTACTGTGATTGGAGGATATCCACTGACAATAAACAGCGTTGTGTCTACTTTTATACTGGTTACTTATTCTTTATTCCGGATTCTAGATGACGTTCAACCTTGACAAACCCCAATATTTGGACAATCAGATATTGTCACAGTCTCTTTCTTTCATTTAATAAAATACAAGGAAATCGTGTTTTTTTGAAATAAACGGATCTCCACCCAATGATTCAAAAATGGTTCAACAAGTAATTGTGCAGCTTTTCAAATCTGATTGAAAATTGATACGAATTGTCAGTTGTTGTTAGAAGAATTTGAAAAGGGAAAATGAAATACGACTAATTATTATTGCATGCTCTGGAAAATGCTCGATTATACAGGTGTTTCATTGGAAAAAGGAAAAAAGTAAATTATGAATAAAACACCTTAAGGTGGTTTTGAAAAAAACCATATTTATTGGTCTAACGTGGTTCATTACAAACATACAGGCGGTTTTATCAATTACGCTGATTTCTTAAGAACCATGCAAAATAATTTTATGATCTTTGAAACAAACATTAAACTATTTCTACACAAACGATCCAACTGCCTGACACTTGAAAAAACCAATTACGGATTAACAAAAATTACATATTTTCTCGGATCGCCGTAATCACACCCTATATTTTTGAATTTTTGAAACACAGTTTGATGTTTTGGTCCGAGAGCTGGCACGAATTTTTGGGCAGGTATTTGAGGCAAGCTGAAAACTTGTCAGATTACTCTCCTATTATATCCCAACTCGGGATTGCAGACCTGGCTGGTGAGTAGCGTGGCTAAATCAACCCCTACATTTTTAATGGCCTGGCAGGTAGAAAGCCAGGTAGAAATGATCTGTCTTCTTGGGAATCTTATTCTTTAGTTATAAGTAACACTCCATTAAAATTTCAAGCTGCCAAATAATTTAATCGGGTTTTTAACATTGCCAGACGCGTGCAAATATATTTTGCAAAAAATTATAAAAAATGTTTTGAGGCAGCTTGAAATTTTAATGGAGTGTTACTTATAACTAAAAAATAAGATTCCCAAAAAGACAGATCATTTCGGTAGGGCTTTCTACCCGCCAGGCCATTAAAAATGTAGGGGTTGATTTAGCCCCGCTACTCACCAGCCAGTTCTGCAATCCCGAGTTGGGATATAATAGGAGAGGTATCTGACAAGTTTTCAGCTTGCCTCAAATACCTGCCCAAAAATTCGTGCCAGCTCTCCTACTATTTTGGAATAAAAAGCACTGAAGTGAAATATGTAGGTACTCTTTATTTTCGCGCATGTTCTTAGTCTATGAATTTTTTAAATTTGAATTATACGTTTATGCATTTTGAATATAAAAATTCCAAGAAAAGCCCTGAGCAGAAGCTTTTGAGCACTCGTTCTTCGGTGGAGCAATAGGACTATTACCTCTAAATTTTACATGGAATTTGAGATTGGTACTCAATATACCAATGCAGAATCTCAGCACAATCGCAATTATATTCTGCAAATAATTCGAAAATGAATGTGTAAGAAAAAGATATTTACAAGAATTAAATTCTATATGGTTCTGATGATGCGATCCCCTTGTAATTTGCATGAACAGTATAATAGTTTTCATTTTCAAAATAATTTTCACATATAAAGATTCTTCTTTCAATATTCCAATTGAATTTTCAATTATTTTGTCAATACTATGGCCACAATATGTTGCATGAAGATTCAGTATATTAATCTTTATTTGTAGAAAAATTTAATTCGAATAGGATATATTGTTATGGAAATATGAAGATTTTTTTTCAATATTCCAATTGAATTTTCTATGATTTTGTTAAACTATGGCTACAAAATTTTTGATAGACATTCAGAATATCGATCCTCATTCACAAAAAAATTCACTCGAATCGGATATCTTTTAATAGAAATATGAAGTTTCATTTTTTCAATATTCCAATTGACTTTTCTTTGGTTCTGTTCACACAATGGCGACACAATTTTGCATGAGGTTGTAATCAGAATCTTGCATTTGACAGTAACATTTCATTCCGATTGGTTCCGTATTTTCTGAGATATTGAGGAACAAAAATTTTGAATGGCCATATTTTATGGAACACCCTGTACGATTTGGCTGGTTAACGAACTTAACCAAGGCATTTGGGGCTCGAACTCATCCTGGAAATTTCAAGTCTCTAGGACAATCCCTTCGAAAGTTATTGTGCTAACGGACGGCCCACGGACAGACTTGAATTTGTCCACGTTGGAGACCATTTTCGTCGCAAATTAGAAAATTACAGACATTTCGGCAAACCCAGATAGCTCTCGTTTATATAGAACGAGCTAAAAATTGAACAAAAAATCGACGTTTCGTTATAAAGTATTTCATGTCGTCATCAAATAAGGATTGGTCAATGATAAAACCAATTTTCAAAAAAAATAAACAAACTTTACCCATGCATCGCATTCTATAACATAATGAGAAATAAACAATCAAAATTCATGATGAACTGTGCAGTTTTTGACCCAATCAACTTAATACGATCCAAAATTCAGCTAGTAAAAACGGAAGCTTGTTTGAAATTCATACTGGTCGGAATTTAAATAATTACTATTAATATATGCAGTTCTCTAAAATTCCCATCAATTCATCAGCAACTGATGAAAACAATTTTGACTGGGTTCATTAATCATCAGTTCAGGGAAAAATGAAGACTGATCACCAAAAAATGCATAGGCTTGTCGAATTTTCATAAAAGAACATGGAATTACAACTTCAATGTTTCAAGAAGGTTCCTATAACAGCACATAGGATAAGTCTTTCAGTTTTGCATGATAGTTGAGCAGGAAAAAACATTTTTTCAGTTTGTCATATTTTGAAAATAAACCGAGTAAGAGCAATCTCAAATATGACAATTTTTTTACACTCACCGGCAAAATATTCGATCCACTCAAAAAATCGATGAAGTTTGTTAATTCATAAATATGTTATTTCAAGTCCGATTTGATTAAATTTTTTTCAATTGTAGATATGTTTATCCTTAATCAATCAACAGTTTTGAATTTGAAGAAAACTCTGCTTACGTCATTTTGTACAGGGTGAAACAAAATCTGTTTTTTAACATCAACTTTAGAGCCATCTCTGGTGTGTTGTTTCTCTCCGTGTGATTTCTTATTCCATCTTCCAGATTCTGCCCTAATGAAAATGAACTGAAAACTAAGTCAAAAACAAAATGTGTTTTTCGTCCAGATGCGGATAACAGGTGCAATTTTGTCTCGGCATGTCCTCATTAAGGTTTTGAATCAATTAGAGTACCACTGAGCTGCAACAAATTTTCAGGAGTTGGTACGAGAGATCGAATTTTCCTCGATAGAGCATCCAAACATGCCCAATTGGGTTCAAATCTGGGATTATAGCAGGCCAGTTGAATTCTTGGATATCAACCTCTGCTAAATACTTCCTGGCAATCCTAGCCACATGCGGTTGATGCGGTCGGCCATTATAAAGCCTTTGCACGACATCGTCTCCAATAAACGGTGCATACGGAACAACATGTCACGCTAAAACTTCTCTTCTTTTAGGTTTTCACTCAGTTTTCAGCTTATTTTCATAAAGTTCGGATTTAAGGTTAAATCTGTGGAAATACTTTCTTAGGCAATATAGGCATAGCGAAATTTTGGAGTTCAATGGTGCTCTGCAAACCCTGTATCTTTAAAGAAAATGTAGCTATTGTTATAAATGGAAATCAAATGGTCAAGAGAAGACGTGTCTTGATGATGAAAAAAATAAACACATAGTGGAACAGCTGGAACACACCAGGAGTGGTTTTAAAGTAGGGTAAAAAAACAGATTTTATTTAACTTGTATAAAATGGCATAGGCCGAGTTTTCATGAAATCCAAAACTGATGATTGATTATAATGAACTTACCTGCAATTGAAAAATAAATCATCTCATCGGACTCGAAATAACATATTTTTATGAATAAACAAACTTAATCGATTTTTGAATGGATCGATTATTTTGCCGGTCAGTGTATTTTGACAATCAATACTTATATAACTTTTCCTTCAGTCGTGGTATGTTCCATGGTTTCGAGACATTTGTAAGAAGCATGAGGTGAATAGAGTATTTTTCAATAGAATATTATATTCTTTTCAATTTTTTTAAAAATATAGAAACTCTATGTTCACTTCTGAAAGCTAACTGGAAATTAATTTCTTGGCAGTTCCATTATTTTTTGTAATAATAATATTTGATTTAGATAATTTGATGTTTTACATAACCATCGTGGTTTTTTTCTTGGCGATATTCGAGTATATTATTCTCTCTAGTCCGATATTTGGAAGCAATATGGATGGGTGACTCCCAAAATGCATTCATTTTTGAGATAGAGAATTAGGGTCGAAGTACCGATAGAATCATATGAGAAAAGAATGATGATATTCCTATAATAATTCGTTCCGATGAAAGGAATGCAGAAAGCATTGCATAATAAAACATAAATAATGAGTTTTACATTATTTATTTAATTTCAATATTTACAAGTAGAGACCTCCCTAAGCGTAGGCACTGGGAAGGGCGTATCTGGCAGCAATTGCTGGGGTGGCAATGCTCTTGGTATTGGTGATGGTTTCCAGATGGACCCAGCAACTACAGTGTTTTCAGTAGCATGACCAAAAGCAGTAATTGGGGCAGAGTAGGCGGTGTAAGCTGGAGCAGCAAGTGGAGCTGAGTAGGCAAGAGGTGCGTTGTATGCAAGAGGTGCAGAGTAGGCTGTGAGTGCAGGAGGGCATAAGTGCTAGCGATCAAACCACTGGAGCTAAGATGCCAGAATTGGCGGCAGCCACGGCGGCAAAGAAAACTACGGCAGCCTGAAATGATAAACACATGAAAAAATACAATTTTGTCTACCTATTTTCCATCAGGAAAACTAAAACTGATTAGGTGTTGCAATTATTTACTTCAATAATACTTACGATTGAGTTCATGTTTGATTTGCTATTGGAGATTGTCCACTGACGAATTCATTGCAGCTTCGAGTTTTATACTGTCCAATATCTGTTACTCCGGATACCCCTGATCAAGGTCGAGTCTTGACTCCTGGCACGCCCCAATATTTCGCGATCTCATTTTTACTTGTCTGAATTCTCCTGATCAATAAAAAATAAACACCGAAAACTTGAATCACGAAACAGAATTTCACGAAATAAACATAATGAAAACTCATTTAAGTTAATACAACCCTTTGTTTCATCTACACTGAAAATTAATGAACTAAATAATACTGAGGCACTGAATTAGACACATTCGGACGGCGTTTACAGAAACTACCAACCCACAATATTCTTGATATTGAGTTGGATGTGTACAAGTGTTATCAAAGACCTGCTTTACATCATGTAAAAACTACCAAGCCTCAACAAATATTTGACTTGTTGAATTCATAAAAGCCTAACCCACATCTTCATTTTGTCAATCCTTCAATTTGCAGAAACTTACCATTCCACTTGGTATTAGGATAAACCACAAAACATATAATATATATGGGATATACCTAGCGCCTGATGCATCCAAGTGGTTGGTAGCTTCAGCTTCTTCGTGTATGAAATTCTTCAGAGTACATACAAATAAAAAATAACTAATTTTTCTTTCGTATTATTTGTTTTTTCCGCCGACCTCGAAATAAAGGTGATTTTAATGTGTATAAAATTCAACATTAATGACCCGTTTAATTGCTCAATTGATGCTTTATTTCAATGTGCAATCCTCATGGCAACCGTACACAAATTATTCAGGAGCACTGCGAGAAATGTCAAAACTTTACTGGAACATAGAATCATAGAAATTCCGTTATGTCAATGTATATCTTGTACAGAATGAAGAATGTATTTCAATCAAGAATTCATACACAATTCATGTTGAGATCGTCGGAAAAATCTTGTAATCATTTGGGTTATTAATCAAGCGACTATTGGTCTCGAACTATTAACGCGTTCGGTGCTCTGCTCACTCACTAAAATATCTTGACCATTGTTCGCTGTCTTTAATAACCTAGTTGATTATAACTATTAATGTATAAGTTGTGTGAAAATATTACCAATCGAAAAATTACAGATTTTAAAGATAAATCAAAAGTCTATGAGAAAGTTATCGGCTGTATCGAAATTTTTACAGGAGACATTTTTCTCCAGAATTCAATGAGAAACCAAAAGAAATTTTAATTTTTGAAAATCTATTCCACGAAAACAACTTTTGATGGAAAATCATAGGGGGTTTGTTATTTTCAACCCTTCATAATAAAGTTATGGAATAAAAAAAATTTGTATGAGTAACATCTACTTAATGAATCATATTATGATTAGTTTTATGACTCGGTGCTTCATAGGACTCCTAAAAAAATTGAATACTGTCAACTCCTCATCGCGTTTCACAGGCTGTATCTTGGAAGGTAGGTCCATTTCGAAAAAAATTTATATGAACTACAACTACACTTGCTTATTTTCATCGGGAATCCTCTTCCAAAGTCCCTCTCATATGTTTACAGACACCTGTATAAAAGTTATGTAATAAAAAATTGAAAAATTACTAATATTTATTGTTAATTGGCTATCTGATATTCACTTTTTTGTATTTTCGATATATATGGTGCAAGTTGAGGTAGATCATTAAAATAAATAAATAGTTAACAATGTTTTTTTTCCTACATCATCACCGTATGAACTTGCATATCTTGGAACTATTTACAAACCAATTATACTAACCATTTTCGATAAGCGAAATATTACAGGAAAGTATAAGCGAGACAATAACCAGATCAACATCTGGTTGATCAACCTTTTCAAACTAAGCAATTATAATCGAATCGTGACGAATATTTTAAGGTGAAGGTCTAGGTCAGGTTTAGTTCGGAGTCAGTGAGTCACATTTCTCTTATTTATAGATTTAGTTCCAACGAAATAACGATTTTGACATTAGTGCACGACAGGTTTTAATTTTCGGTAGGTATATTCAGAAATACTAGAATACTTCTCATCTATTTTCTCACATGGCGTAACTGATTGATGACTCAATGAAAAGTTGAATTTTTTCACACTTGCGGAAGTAATCTGGGGATTTCTACGGTGTGTTGTCTCTTAGGTATACAGGGTGTCGATAAACAAATGCAAGGATTTTGAGAGATGAATCCTCGATAAAATAAGCAGCTGTAGTTCACATAAATTTGTCTCGAAATCGACCTCCCTTCCAAGATACAGCTTTGGAAGGCGATGACGAGTTGACAGTTTTGAATTTTTTACGGTTTCTTAAAAACATTGAGTCATAAACTTACATAATATGACTCATTAAGTAGATGTTACACACACAATTTTTTTGATCCCATAACTTTATTATTAAGGGTTGAAAATAACAACCCCTGATGATTTTCCTCCAAAAATTGTTTCGTGGGAAAGAATTTCGGAAAATAAAATTTTCTTATTGTTCCGTATTCAATTCTTCAGAAAAAATAGTATCTTGCAAAATTTCGATACAGTCAAAACTTTTCTCGGAAAAAATAAAAGCTTATAAGCAGTTACGATAACTGTTCATTACATTTCATCGTATGTTCCATAGAATGAATATTCTAAGATACTTTTTATGCTCAAAATTGGTTTTGTCAATTATGCTTATTAATCGAAAGAAAGTTCCATTTGTGAAATTGAAATATTACGGATATAATTTTCTTCGGAAATTAACCTTCAGAAAGATTTATAGAACATCTTTATCTCCTGTCATAGACATACAGTATCTTAGAATATTCATTCTATGGAATACTTATACGATGAAATGGATTGAAAAGTGATCATAACTGCTAGTAAGTTTTTATTTTTTCCGAGAGAAGTATCGACTGTATCGAAATTTTGCAGGAGACTTTTTTTTCTCCAGAATTGAATGGGAAACAATTAGAGAATTTTATTTTTCGAAAATCTATCCCACGAAACAATTTTGTGTACGAAAATCACCGAAGGTTGTTATTTTCAACCCCTAACAATAAAGTTATGAGATCTAAAAAATTGTGTGAGGTATCTACTTAGTGCTTCATATTATGTATAGTTTTATGACTCAGTATTTTTAAGAAGCCGTGAAACTTGTCATCGCCTTCCAAACACTGTATCTTGGGATGGGGGCTGATTTCGAAAAAAATTTATATGAACTATCCCTGCTTATTTTCATCGAGGAATCATCTCCCAAAGTCCCTCGCATTTGTTTATTGACACCATGTATATTCCGGAATTGAACAACCTTATTCTTGCAATCAATGGTTGAATAGCAAAACCATACAGGGTGTTCCACAAATATTGCCTCCAAAAATTTTTTTTCTCAATATCTCGGACTGAACAAAACCTATCGAAATGAAAATTTTGCGGCCACATGCAAGATACTTATAAGAAGCCTCATACGATACATTTTGTTGTCAAAGTGTTAAGAGAATCATTAAAAACTTAATCGGAATATAGAAAAAAAAATTATTTTGTTCCTCAACAAAATATCCGATTCGTGTGGGTTTCATTTTGAGGGTGAAGATTTTTATACTGTGTGTTCGTTTAAATTTAAAAAGGATCGCATGATCAAAAACATATATAATTTTTTTTTCTAATATATCTTTTCGTCGAATAATTCAGAATTTGTTCAATTTATACAGTATGTAAAAAATTGTGAGTTAATGAGCCTTCCATGAAGTGTGGCTCCAGTAAATGACTCACAACAAAACAGAATCATTTACAGAGGTACCAACAGAATCATACAAAAATGAGTTTTATGTCACTTTATTTAATTTTCAATATTTACAAGTAGAGACCTCCATAAGCGTGGCACTGGGAAGGGCGTATCTGCCAATAGCTGGGCTGGCAATGCTCTTGGTATTGGTATGGTTCCAGATGGACCAGCAACTACAGTGTTTTCAGTAGCATGGCCGAGAGCAGCAATTGGGCAGAGTAGGCGGTGTAAGCTGGAGCAGCAAGTGGAGCTGAGTAGGCAAGAGGTGCTTGTATGCAAGAGGTGCAGAGTAGGCTGTGAGTGCAGGAGCGGCGTAAAGTGCTAGCGATCAAACCACTGGGAGCTAAGATGCCTGCATGGGCGGCAGCCACGACGGCAAAGAAAACTACGGCAGCCTGTAATGAAAAAAATATGATTGTATATTCAGTGAATTTACAACAATAATTATATTGTTGTCTTTCAACTCACGATTGAGTTCATGATGGTTGTTTGTTAGCTGGAGGATATCAACTGAAGAATTCCTGAAATATTCACCTTTATATACATAAATCTGATTGTATCAAAATTGAGATAGAAAGATACTCACCTTGATACGCTCGGACTACTGTCTGCGGAAGCTGCTGACATTACATGATCATTTCTTGCGATCAACGAAATAGTTGCATTTGACAGTTGTTTTGACAATGAAACTTACTGAAATTCAAACTGCAACTTTCGTCTGAAAACGTTCTACATATTTCATAGTGCAAGTTAATAAGCAGATAGATTATCAGTTAGAATCATGAAAATCTCTTATCGCCTTCTTCTTGAGACATAAAGGGTTTTACAATAAGAGGTGTTCTTTCGAATAGCCCGCTATTTTGGTTGATGTCACGTTTGAAGCTGTCATTTTTTAACATTTGACAAGTAAAACTACGCCAATAAAAAAAATGGAACGATACACGCTTCAAGGACGCATTGAAATTATTAAAATTCACTATAAAAATGGTGAAAATTTGGCAGAGACGGTTCGTAAACTCGAACATTTTTGGTCGTCATGAAGCACCTTGTCGGACCGTAACAAAGAAATTGGTGGAAAAATTCGATCTGTTGGGACAAGTTAGTAAATGTCAAGAATGAAACCCGTGCACGTCGCTCAAGAACAGCCGAGCATATTACTGCTGTAGCGGAAAGTGTTGAGAAAACCCTGGTTTGTCTATTCCTTGTCGTGTTTTGGAATTAGGCGTTTCACAAACGACATTACACCGTAGATTTTACATAAAGATTTCGGCCTTGAGGTTCAGGTGAAACAAGAGCTCAAGACGGCCGATTGATTGACCATTGATCTTTTGCGGGAAAACAGAAAAACTTTCCGAACCTCTCGAAGAGGTGATCACAATTGGCCACCGATATCTTGTGATTTAGCACCTTGCGACTTCTTCCTTTAGGGCCATGTGAAAGAGAGGTCTACGCCAATAGCCCATCGTCGATTCAAGACCTCAAAGATGGAATTCGTGAGGTTATCAAGAACAAAGGGCCACTTTGCAATATGGTTATGGAAAATTTCAGTGAAAGATTATGGTTCTGTAAGGACTGTAAGGTCGTGGTGATCATTTGCCTGATGTTATTTTTCACTAGCAACGGCATAGCTTCTTCTTCATAATGAAATTAACAGTTTTCTCTGAATATCAAAATAACACCTCTTATGGAAAACACTTTAAAAATACAAGAGCACATCTCAACAATCGAAGTACCTTTATTCATTTGTCCCATCAAATAGTTGAACATTTTCATTTCAGAAGAGCCCTGACGTTGAGTCGAAAACTTTGAACTTTTCTATTCAAATCCCGAAAATATCAATGTTTTTAAGGCATACCTTCTGAAAGATGTTGCGTTAATGGGTAGCGGCTGAAATATATGAAAGAATAATCGAATCATATTTCATAAAACCACAGTTAATCTTCATACCCTCGAATAATAATCACACTGTAAATGCTGATTACAAGTTTCCATGCACAATTTTGTGGCCATAGTGTGAAGAAGAACTATTTAAAATTCAACTGGAATACGGAAAAAAACTTCATATTTCCATAAAAAGATAACCGATTCGAGTGAAATTCTTTTTGTGATAGAAATCAATATTCTGAACGTTCATCCGAAATTTCGTGGCCATGGTTTTAACAGAACTATAGAAAATTCAATTGAAATATTGAAAAGGAAAACCTTCATATTTCCATAACAGGATATCGAATCGAGTGAAATTTTTTCTGCGAATAAAGATTGATATACTGAATCTTCACGCAGACCACAGTACCAAAAGAACCATAGAAAATTCAATCGGAATATTGAAAGAAGAATCTTTATATTTTCCAACAGAATATCCGATTCGAGTGAATTTCATTTTTGAAAATGAAACTACTATAGGTACTGAATGCTCATGCAAAATTTTTAAGGGGATCGCATCATCAGAACCAAGGAATTAAATTTTTGTAATTATTTATTTTTTACATATTTCATTTTTTGAATAACTTCCAGAATATAATTCCAATTATGATGAAGATTTGTGCAATTATATATTTGGTATCAATCTCAAATCCCAAAAAAAATTTTTGAGGCAATAGTCCAAAGAACTAGTGCTCAAAAACTCCTACTCAAGGCTTTTATTAAATTTTACATTTTTAACTGGAGATAATAATTTTTAAAGCAATTCGATAAAATAACCTGAAATGATATTCTAGAAAGACGTCCGTATTTTTTATTGTACAATCGATATTTGGTACTGATAGAGAGAACAGAAATGCAATAAGGAAAAAGTGCAAGGCTTGCCAAGGTAAATCTGTGTCCACGCGATCAACGACGATCAAGACTCCAATCACTTGGTATAAAAGTTGAAACCAAATCTTATCGAGTCAGTGGACCACCTTCATTCGTGAAACAACAAACATGAACTCAATCGTAAGTAACCTATTTCTAATCTAAGTGAATATTTTTTGAGCAAAATCCAGAGTTTCTCATATCTGACAATATTATAACAGTTGTTGCAAATTCACAAACTTTTTAAAAGAAGTGAAATAATCATAATTTTTTCTATTCAGGCTGCCGTAGTTTTCTTTGCCGTCGTGGCTGCCGCCAATGCAGGCATCTTAGCTCCCAGCGTTTGATCGCTAGCACTTACGCCGCTCCTGCACTCACAGCCTACTCTGCACCTCTTGCATCACGCACCTCTTGCCTACTCAGCTCCAACTTGCTGCTCAGCTTACACCGCCTACTCTGCCCCAATTGCTGCTCTCGGCCATGCTACTGAAAACACTGTAAGTTGCTGGTCCATCTGGAACCATCACCAATACCAAGAGCATTGCCACCCCAGCAATTGCTGCCAGATACGCCCTTCCAGTGCCTACGCCTTATGGAGGTCTCTACTTGTAAATATCAAGAAATAATAAAATGATATAAAACTCGATATTTTGTATGATGTGTCACAAACCTTTCATTCATTTTCTTTTTTTGAAACAAGCATGTTTTGGAGTCCTATTTCAAATTGGGATCGTGGAACACATCATTACTATCATTCAGAGGATATTTTATAAACTGAGCAAATTATTTAAATATATATATATTCTTTTGAATTGAGAGCTAAAAATACAATACATGAAACAAAAAAGTCCCTAGCTGAGGTTGGTGCAAAACGGGGTACCATACTATTCTGTCGTATGATACCAGAGCAGCGGGAAAAACCTCACCTAGAAAAAACCCTGCCTCGCCGTTTTTACAAAATTGAAACTTAAAAATATTCGAATAATACCTTCAATATTTAGATACAAAACATTAATTGATGCTCTTGGCCAGGAGGGTGTTTTAAACCAGGTCTGGCGTTCCAAGTGATGATTTTCGAATCTTCTGTTCTTCTAAGACCGCTACAGGACCCTACTGAAGGGTAATCATCTCCCATAGTTTGATAGTGGTATTTCATCCTTAAATATCGAATTTAATTTCGGAATAATGATAAAAACGTGTGACAAACTTATGTCAAAATGAGTTATTATTTAAATATCCAAATAGTATGATTAAATGCCCTGTATTTTTTTTTTTAATTTTCTACTTTCTGGGCTGATAAGATTATCCTGTTGAATGTATAGATAATTTTAACTGTATAAGCAAATATTGATGCTATGATTAAAAAAATAGAAAAAAATCCCCAGTTGAAACATTATGTTGATTAAAATAATTGTGTCCACTATAAAAAAAAATTGTGCTTTTGTTGAATACGCTGACAAATAATCGAATATGTGATTAAAATAATTGTTTCCACTATAAAAAAAATTGTGCTTTTGTCTAATACGCTGACAAATAATCGAACTAATCAGTATGATTCCACCAGAGAAAGTTTATATGAGGGCGTATTAGTGCCACAGTGATAAAATAGAAATCTGTCAATTACCAGATTCATGAGCAATCTGAACAAACCTTCGAAGCACTAATTCTGAAACCATATACAATATTTATGGGTCGATTACATCGAGATCCTTCACAACTGCTACTGAGCGAATTTAGTAGCTGATTGTAAATTCGCTCAGTGCTATCGTGTTCACAATCCAACAATCTGATTGTAAAAATCTGCATCTAAAGTTGAAAGCTAGGCTACTTTACACGCTAAATCACTGACGTTTTTGGCTTGTTGGCATGTGAACAAGCCGTGTGTTTCACAGTTTCTACTAAACAATCTGTGAGTTCTCATCTACTCGGTTGTTCTGGTTCTTAATTTGAAAACGTATTTGACATTTATCTTATGGTGGCCAATACGCTACGAGAAATCGTTACGATCAGACTGTACAGTTCGAACGGTGCCGATAAATTGCTACATGTATGTGATAAAACTGTGCAGTTTCGAACGATTTGTTGAGACTGTACAGTCGAACGGAACAGTACCAAATTTTCAATTGATTTATCGGAATCGGACGAACTGTGCCGACTGATCGAAACGTGTATGCCTTGTGTTTCCGTTTTCGTGTTCAGTTTGGTTGATTTTGGTAGATGTAAGTACGTATCGTGATCCATTCTTAGAAAATTATGCCAGTCTTTTGAAAACAGCTTCGATTCCGCCAACAAATTCACATGAGAATGAACTCTTCTTTCATTAGCCATTCTTTACACCAGATGCTACATTTTTTCCGCTTCACTTTTAGTTCCTTCAGGGCGAATATTAATCTAATAATTGCTAATCCGTCCGTCCGTCGACGCCATCACTACACGTATGCAGGGCGCCGCTTTTTGTACCGTCTGATCGCAACGATTTCTCGTAGCGTGTATAGCTTATATGCCAGCTACGATAAACTGCACCGTTCGAACTGTACAGTCTGATCGTAACGATTTCTCGTAGCGTATATGGGCACCATTAGATCCTTGACGATACAAACATAAACCTCACGTGGATCGCTAGATTGTTGGCTACTCAGTGAGTAGACAGTTTTGTGTGTAATCATCACAATCTCAAAAGCTAATTCGCGCTCAGTAGCAGGTGTTGAGTATCTCAATGTAATCGACCCATTAGAGCCTATATTGATAGCTCATCATATTATTGTACCATTGAGTTTTGGAGATTGACAATTGCAGTTTTTGGTGCTGACTTTACGCTCAACACTAACATTTTAAAACTATGAAATTATTATAACAACTTTCAGTGCCTAATTGGTGATTTTGGAACCAATGAAAAAATATGAACCGTTTGCATAATATCAGAGATTATTTGCTTTATAAATATAAATTTTTTTGAATCAAGAGCTAGCAAA
>CM024242.1:65603877-65715653 GCA_013421045.1 Propylea japonica | reverse complement strand
TAGCACATCCAATACTACTTTATTCGCATGCTGAATTAAATCAAATCAAATCACCTTTCATTCGATGTATCACAATGCATATAATCCCATTTGAAATGTTGATAAAAGCTCTGAGCAGGTGCTTTTGACCGCTCGTTCATTGATGGAGCAATAATGCTATTACCCAAATTTTGTATAGGACTTGAGATTCATGCTAAGTATATGAATACAAAATCATAGCACGACGTCGTAATTATATTCTGGCAAATTATTCAAAAAATGAAGTAGGTAAAAAATCAATCAAATTTATGGTTCAGATGATGCCCCGTTTGAGTAGAACAGCTCTCAAAAATGTAGTAGAGGGGTGTTGAGCGTGGGGGTGAGAGAAATATCTTTTTCTAAAAGCATAGAATGAATTGCTTTTCGAATTAAAAATCAAATAATCTCCGCACAAGAATTATTAGATATTGACGAGTTGGTAGTTAACTTTTTTGCACGATGTATATACAGGGTGTTTCATCATAAACTGGACAAAACATATATTTTCGTGTAGAAGACATCGGGAGAATCATTTTTGCCTTATACAATATATCCCGTTTTCGAAGCATAGCGAGATACAGGGTGTCAAACGTCATTTTTGAGCAAGATTTTTATGAGTGTGGTCAGTCATTATAACATTGAAGTAACGGTTTTGATCAAATCTCAGTATTCATAAAAGTTGACGAACTCCGAAAAAAAAATTTACGAAATGGTGGAAGACCTGCAATGTCCCAATTTTTTTTTTGCGGTTGTCAAAATGACTTTTGTTTCTGAATAAACACAATTTTCTAAAGAATTTCTATGAAAAATTTTTTTCAAAATCGAACACAAATTTTTTTTTACATGTCTACAGCGATGAAAAAATGTCACTCGAAATGGATGAATTTTGTACAATTGTACTTCTTGAATTATCAATCACGAATATGAAACAGAATTGTAAAATATTGAACGGTTTAGTTACTACAGGCATTCAATGTTTCGTTCAGACCTCTGAAATAATGAAAAAAAATTTGTTTGAGTTCTGGAGTCAAAATAATCAAATTTTTGGCATGTCAAAACATTCTAGATGACTTTATACAAAAAAAATCAGTGAAACTCAGTTGGGACTCGAACCGACGTAGGTATCAAATATGGAAAATGGCACTAGTGTAGGATAATAATATTCGTTGCCAGCAACGGTAGTTCGTAGTTCTATTTTCAACACACAAGAAATACCTATTGAAATATCCATAATTCTAAAGGTTCCACAATACTTAATGCTCAATAAAAAAGAGTATTTATTTCATCCTAGCGGAAAATACTCCAGCACTATCTCTGCGGCAGTATACATCCAGACCCAGAGAAAAGGCTCATACGGTTCGAACAAATCACCGGGGTGAAATTCGATAATCGCGCATCCCTATCGGATCATTATCTTTCTACATACATTCAGGCCAACACCGATAAATGTCGCAATAGAACAGTGTTTAAAGTGGGATCTGAAAGAAATCGGCCCAGCGAACCTTCAATAATTATTCCGAATGGATTTCTTCGCTCTGCTCTCAGTTCTCCGATTGAATTTGAATAAATAGCGCCAAGGGGTCGTCTGCAATTGTCTTTTTCAGTGCTTCCCGTGAAGGGATCGATTGCTGTCCCTCAGGAAGCTGATAAGTCACGGTCTTTCTACTCTCTGACGACTGCAGGATACGCTTGTAACTCAGCTGTTGGTTGGTGGAGATCGTTAAAAAATTGGTTTTTCGCGGTTTTCGAAAAACCTCTGACATGTTTTCCTTTGAGATAAAACCTTACAAACATTTCTTGCATATCAATCAAAATATGTTTTCTCAAAGTTTTAACAAATAAAAACTTGAATGAGGCACCAAATAATCCTACGTATGAGATAAGATAAGAGATGTGGAAAATATATGATTGCTGTCTTTCTGTCGAGTACAGGAGCTGTTTGTTGCAGGAAGAATTGTTTTTTGATCTACGTTTTTCAAGAGACAACTTATATATTTTTGAAAACCTCACAAAGTTTATTGTATATCAATAAAATTGTGTTATGTTCAAAGCTGATAAGTTATAGTCCTTCTGCCGAGTACAGAACCTAGTCTTGTTTTTTGATCAACGTTTTTCAGAAGAACACTAAACATTGTGTTTGGTCATGACTTAGCGATAATTAAGGGCATCAAATATACCTAATTTATCGAAAAACACCCATATGGGGAGTTTACCCCCTCAGTTTGGATAAGCTCCCTTTTTAATGTACTTTTTTATTTTAGTGATCCCCTAATAATATCGATATCTTTGGACATGAAGGTTCTACAGATGTGAAGAAAATGTTTTTGAAAGATGATACTACCGCCCTTTATTGAAGTGGAACAATATGAAAACATATAACTTAAAAAATGTTATAAAAAATTCTTTAAAAAAATTTAGTGAAAAAATGTACTGATTTTCTTAGTGAAATCGCAATAGTACAAGAACTAGCACATTGAAGTAAAATTTTCCTCAATGAGCTAAACACGCAAGTATATTAGCTATAAACGATACCAACGTAATTTCTCCAAGTTACATATTATATTTAGAAAGTAATTGTGTTCGAACATGACCCTTATGAAAATTGATAAATGAAACAAACCTCAATACTGTACTTTCGATAATTTTTAATGATCAGACAAACAAATTACTCATAAAAATTGCTCAAAATGGCCGCCTCAGCTCTGCAGACAGGCAGTGGCCTTCATGGCGACCTGTCTTGTGTCTTTTGCTCGCGTAGTGATCATGTTCGAGCAGCAATAACTCTCAAATTATGTAACTTCAGAAATGATGTACTTGTTGTTTGTAGCTAATATCCTTGCGTGTTAAATCATTGGAAAAAATATACTTCAATGTACTATTGTGGATTTACTAAGAGAATCAGTACATAACTTTTCTAGAGGATTTTTTTATGTTTTTCAAGTTGAATTTTTCTCTTGTTATACTTCATTGAAAGTGTAGTATCATCTTTCAAAATCATTTTTGTTACATCTGTAGGACCTTTATGTGTCAAAAGAAATACATATTATTTGGAAGGGTCAACGAAAATAAAGAAGTAATTTCAAATGGGGGCTACTCCAAACTAAGGGGGTAAACTTCCAAATTTGGGTGTTTTTGTCGATGATATTAGGTATATTTGATGCCCTAAAATTATCACTAAGTCATGACCAAACACACTCTATATATATATTTTTTTTCGCCCTCTCAGTTCTCCGATTGAATTCTGAATAAATAGCGCCAAGGGTCGTCTTTTTCAGTGTTCCCGTGAAGGGATCGATTGCTGTCCCTCAGAAGCTGATAAGTCACGGTCTTTCTACTCTTTCTGACGAGAGCAGGACACGCTCCAGGTGCTTAGTTCTTGTTTGATGGAGGAAAGGATCGTTGAAAAAATTTTTGATCTTCGGTTTTCAAAAGACCACTGACATGTTTTCCTTTGAGACTGAACCCCACATAATGTCTTGTACATCAATCAAAATATATCTTTTTTAATGTTGCGAGGAAGGAAAACGTAAACGATGAAAATTTTCAGAAAAAACATATACATATACGAGTGATTTCCCTCAAGAAGCTGATAAGTCGTAGTCTTTCTGTCGAATGCAGGATTTGCGCTGTTGTTTGATGATCGTTGAGAAATTGTTTTTTTGATGTACAGTTTTCAAAACCCACTGACATATTCAATTCAGAGATGAACCTCACAAGAGTTCATCAATCAAGATCCGTCTCTCTCACTGCTATCCGTGAGGGATTCGATGTTGTCCCTCAGGAAGCTGATAAGTTACAGCCTTATTGTCGAGTACAGAACCTGCTTCAGGTTCTTTGATTGAGCTGTTTTTTAATCGTTTAAAAGTTATTTTTTGACATACGGTTATCAAAAAAACCACTGATATAATATTTCCTTGTGACAAAAACCTCACAAAATTCCAATCGCAAAGTGGCTGCCCTATGTCCTCGATAGCCTCACTAATTCCATCTTTGAGTCTTGAATCGACGCTGGGCTATTGGCGTAGACCTTCTCTTTCACCCCAAAGGAAAGAAGAAGTCGCAAAGTATTAAATCACAAGATCTAGGTGGCCAATTGTGATCACCTCTTTGAGAGAAACACTATCCGCAAACTTTTCTGGTATAACTGAACTTTATAAGCCTTAAGACCCAAATCTTTATGCCAAATACGTTTGTGATGGAATTTGCGGAATGCCGAATTCCAAGAACGACGAGGACTGGACAAACCTGGGTTTTCTTCAACACATTTCGGCTACAGCAGCTATATTCTCGGCTGTTTTTGATCGGCGTGCACGGGTTTTATTCTTCACATCACTAACTTGTCCCAACAGCTCGAATTTTATACCACCAATTTTGTTTATTGCGGTCCGACAAGGTGCCTCCACGACGACTGTGTTATCTCTCGAAGTGGTGATCACAATTGGCCACCGAGATCTTGTGATTTAACACCTGCGACTTCTTCCTTTGGGGCCATGTGAAAGAAAGGTCTACGCCAATAGCCCCGTCGATTCAAGACCTCAAAGATGGAATTCGTGGGAAATCAAGGACATAGGTCAGCCACTTTGCGATTTGGTTATGGATAATTTCATTGAAAGGATATGGTCCTGTTAGCTTAGTCGTGGTGTTATTGCCTGATGTTATTTTCCACTATTAACGGCATAACTTCTTCTTTATAATGAAATGAACATCCGACTATTATATTGAATAATTGCCTTTTTTTTATATCAAATAACACTTCTTATTGGAAAAACCCTTTATATCTTATCTTATCTAATCCTGTGAATTTCGAGTATTCACCTTTTTGAAAGTAGAGGGTGGACACACTCTCCTGCTCGTATAGAGAATTCTTAGAAAGGATGTATCTGATTTATCATTTAAAAAATCGGACAAATATTTTATAAGACTAACAAAAAAATGCAAAAAATCCATCCATCCAACAACTTGTAAGAAAAATGAAATATCGTCACGCTGATGAAATCTGACCTTTCTACCTACGGAGATCAAATCCTTGCTGCCCAAGTGACACAATTCATTCATCATTTCTTCACATTGAATTAAACAAATTGAATAGAATATGAATCAAGTGAGAATCATCCAACGCAATTTATTCGCATACGTTATTTGCAACGATTTTGCGTTGTTTTAAACTTCGACATGGAAGTAACTGAGCTTGTTCCTAGGACAACAGAGTGTTAAAGTGATTGTGTTCTATCTGGATGTACATTTATATTCATTTTTCTGATGGTTCTTAGTCCACACTTCACATTAATTGCATGTTTGTACATATCGAAAGTAAAATAATGGAGAATTTCAGAAATGTATCCAACAATTTCCGTAGAATAATTAGTTTCAACAGAAATATATTTAAAATTGCGCTAAAATTACAAATCCGAGAAAAAATTGCGATTCAGACTACTGACTATTCCATTATGTTCAGCATAAATATCATACATATGTGTATGTAAGAATCATTGACTTTAAATATCCTGCGATCTATTGTATTCACATACGGAAAGAAAACAATATTTTTAGTTTGAATATTCTGACAAATAATGGTCTCATTTTACGAATTCATAAATAGAATAAGATGAATAGTTCTCAGGATTTTTTGCATTGATTTATCGTTTTTTTCATAATGAACAAGCGTGCGAAATTTCGATGATTTCAGAACAGAGCTTTTTTCAGTTAAATATAGAGAGTTTTAGATCTGGGTTTTTGTCGATCATATCGACATTATAGCTCAACTGGGAATTGATAATGCTACTTTTCCAAATATTTGACATGTAAAATTCTGCTTATTATGACAATCACAGCTTTTTTTGATATAATGTTATTATGAATTATAGTCCGTTCACGAAAGTTTGAGCACACAGTAGGCGTTTGTTTTTTATCTGAAGTTGGCAGTATTTGCTGTCATAAACGTAAAATAAAGTCAACGTTTCCGAATGTACCCGGCCTCGTCGGTCCGACGAGCTTGCGAGTATCAATCTGACAAAAAAAAATAAACAAAATAACCTAAAATTTTTATATACACAGTGGAATATGTCAAATTTCCATGGCGAACCGACGGCTGAAACTTTTCGTGAACGGACTATAATACATCTATTTTGGTGAGTTTTAATGCTGCGAATGATTCGATTTATCAATTTCTAGTGTTATCTGAAAGTATGTATAATATTTTCAGATGAGATTATGAATACAAAAACGAAGGTTTTCAAATGCTCAGAAATGAATATTTTTTCGTGACTCCCAATCATCGTTAAATCATTATCAATACATAGTGAGGTAGAAAAACTGGAACCAATACATCACCTGAAGGAACGATATATTTCATCCTATTTTTATGGACTTGTTTGAGGCCCTAAAAAAAGGCACTTCAATATCAGCAAACATTTCAACCAAATACATTGACCTTTCGGCAGACCACTAATTCACCAAAATTTCAGGTTGACAAAAAGTTTAAACAGACCCTGAGACACTTCTGTATCGATCTAATTAATGACCTTACCTAAAATATTTCGATAGTGAGTTCCTGATGCAAATGATCCACTTGATCGATCCCATCAAAGACATACAAGAACCATACGAATATGCTGCTAGAATTTTGGGCGTGGCAAGGTCGCTTCTTAGCCGTATAAATTGAACCAAATTCGTGAGTTCTGCATCATTGTCCAGTTCACCTCAACAGTGTCAAATGAACGCATCGTAAGTAGTCTTACACCTACTTCGTGAATTTTAATCAAGCTTCCTTTTAAGAAACACACGCTGATCAAATTTCCTTTTGATTCATTCGTTTCGATTCAAGAGGTTTTGGTTTAAAATATCATCCTAAAATTTTTCTTCTTTTTAATGATAGTTTTGATATACGTTTCAGAATTTTGTTGCATGATTCGAAAAATATTTGAACTTCATCAAGTTATTTGCTGTCAAATGATATATTCATTCACATCAATTAGACACTTATCAAATTTGCTTCAACGCTTAGTACAAAAGCAACAGAAATCACTAACTTTTTTGAGTAATTATTTTCCGAAAGGTATTCAGTTCTCCAATTGAGCGAAAATAGTATATTATATTATAAGGATTAAAAGTGCATATTTTTTTTACGAGCAATATTTGCAGTTGCGAGGCGCAGCCGAGCGAATGCAGAATTGCGAGTTAAAATAGGCACTTTTAATCCGAATAATATATACTATTTTTTTTTCCAACCAAGTCAAAATTACAATAAAATTGGTTTTAGTGAAAAATCGTTCATAATTCGGTTATGAATTTGAACACAGAATCATGACAGTGATTGTCAAGTAGACTTCAAATGCATTTACTTTAAATCCAAGGATTAAAAGTAGCGTTTTTAATCCTAGGATTAAAAGTGTTGCTAAGCAACGAGCAAATTTTTGTACGGTAAGAGAATTTATGACTTTGCACCTGAAAATAGTACAGAAAAGTCAACATTTTTTTTGATTGGTGGAGAAAAAATTAATTTTTCTAGATTTGGTCAAATTTTTGTTGACTTGTTCCTGATGATTGAACTCATTGGAACATTATTTGGGCTATTTTCATCACTGCTACTTTTTTGAATGCGCCAGCCGTCAGAAAAACAGTTATGATTTGTGAATTTCGAAGAATCAACTCTCATACTCATTGGAAATGTTTTACAATCATTTTCAAAAGTGACGAATGTTGCTTTTCTGAAGGTTGTAACTCGAAAGTGTTTTTTTATGACGATATCTAGTGATTTCTGGCCGAAACGTTGAACTTAAGGAGTAAAAATCATAGAAATAGCAAAAATAATGTTTTCAATGAATTCTATCATCAAGAACGTCAACAAAAATTTGAGGAAAATCTGAGAAAATACAATTTTTCATTGCATTTTAGACAACGATTAGGTACTCAAGAAAATGCAAATTGCCCAATGAATGTTTCAATTTCTCCGAAGAACCTTAACATATTTGCTGTTTTCTTGAACTGAAATCATCTGAAACATGGTTCAGAAAATTGGTTTCAAAGTTAACAATATTTTGGAAAAATATGTATACTGTAAGAAAGAAAAGAAAACCCTCATGGAATAACATAAAATTTCGACCCAAAAAAGGAACGATTTCAAAAAAGTTCATACTGTGATTTGCTGTGTCGAAAAAAGGTTTTCTTCTTCTTCTCCTCACAAGGAATGTTATTTTTTCACAAAAATTTGGTACCGATAAAACAACTTTTCATACCATCATTAAATATAGTCCATTCATGAAAGTTTGGACCGTCGGTTGGCCATGGAAATTTGGCGTATTTCACTTTGTATATTAAAATTTTAGGTTATTTTGTTTATTTTCTTGTCAGATGGATACGCAATGTTGACAAAATTGCATAGAGTTCTCTGATAACTCGCAAGCTCGTCAGACGAAGCCGGGTACATTCGGTAACGTTAACATTATTTACGTTATGACAGCAAATACTGCCAATTTCAGATAAATAAACAAACGCCTACTATGCGCTCAAACTTTCGTGAAAGTGATCTTCAAAGATGCAACTAAAAACGCGAGAATTTAAAAAAAAATGTCATCAAATGTAAAATTTGAATACTATAAAGTAGTAAATTGAAGTAAAACTAAAACTCTTATTCCATTCATATTGCTTGAAAACATTTGAATGAAAGTTATACATTTTGTTCCTTACTCTGTCCACACACTGTATAAGTATTTCAAGTCATAGACTCAATCTGAGTGAACACCTGAATATACATAAAACGAATTTGCGGAAGGAGTCATATCTTACAGCCACATGTTAACTTGACCAAGAAAATCGAATGTTGATCCATTTAGGACAAGGTTGAGGATTGAGAAATGCTCTCGATATTTAGAATTTCATATAAAATGAGAATGATGTTGACATTCTCAATGAATTCACATATCTCGGTAGTAAACTTGAGTGAATGACTCAATTATTTCTGATTTCATCAAAAAGATTCATACGTCAGATCTTCTTACTCAATTTGAAGCTCTTCAGAGAATCGAACGGAATTATCTTCTGGAAATTATTAGCAAAATAGAATATGTCAAAAATCGATAATGGTTAAACTACGCTTTTCCCTCTGTTCAAATCTTCTTCGTTGATTCCTTTTTTCTTGCCTATTACGATGTGAGTGTGTCATGCACGCTCACCTGCATTTTCCTGTTGGAGATTTTGCCTGATCTTTATGTGTATTTGTTTTAAAATTAAAATTTGATCCTCTTCGTCTTGCTGTCATTTTGACTGTACTGATAAATCAATACTATACTTTATCTACTGTTCATTCAGGAGAATTCTAAATTTTAAAGTTCTTCAAACCGTCAAAATCATTCAAGTGACATTCATAGTAATGCACTCCATTATGGCCATAGTTGTGGTTTCTGTGGCCGAGAATGAATTTTCCCACCTTTTGAACCTTTCCTAGATCTCCAGGAACATTTCACCACCAAGATATTATAAGATAAATCCGTTCTCGAGTTTTAGCGAAACTAACGAACAGCATTTGATTTTCAGATAATTTCATAATGTGTACCTCATAGTTAATACCCCTAATAGACCATGCCTTTTTCGTGCCTATTGCATGCTTGCAAATAAATAGAACCAGTTCTATTTTTCACCTCTGAAACCTGAGGATTTTGTGCCTTTTCGTAGAAATGTCGAGTCGGTTCCAATAGCACAAAAATTTTCTGTCTAATTTGACATCTTTGCGTAACCTAATATATTTTTCTTTTGAAATGCTCATGAAAAATATGCTTATTAATCTTTATCTTTATTTAAATATTTTATGAATGGGCATATTATAATGATTCGACATACCTTTTTTTTACCTATATATGATAATGACTCTTATTGCCTGATTTTAGTTCATCCAAGTCTTCACCTTCTATCCCCTGTAAATTTTGTTTTTGTTATTTTCAGAATGACAGTTTCAGTTGAAATAATAGTTATAAGTGATTTTTTAAATTCAATTTCATCTTCTATTGTTTGCATCATTATTTTTTCATAATACAGATACCATGGCATTCTTTCGAAAATATCACAACAAAACACAAGCTTTAGGTAAAATATCAATTTCTTCAATGTTTGCACTTTTGGAATAACTACTCGAAACTCCTTGAAACAACCATTGAAAAGGGATGGTGTAATAGTACTACACATTTTGAGCCAGTTTACCCAACAAATAGCCCTGAAAAAGGCTCGAATATAGACATGAAAAAAGGCATGGTGTAATAAGGTTATAACAAAGGTCTTCACGTCGTGATCTATAAATTGATTTATCCATCGGATGTACCAAGTCCACCAGGCTGATTCTGTCGAAAACTAACACACAAATACTAATTGAAGTTGCTTTCCAATGCATCCACTTCTGTCGGAATTATTTCGATCCTTGTTAGCAAAACCGATTCTTCTATTATTTAGGCTTCCGCCTAATCCTATACGCAAAGCGTATTCTGACATCGCGAATTTTGATTTTCTATTATGTTTCGTCAGGTTAGCGGAATGTACAGGAAATTTCAGTTTAAATTCGAAATTTAATGAAAATGAAAACGGTCTGGTGATATCCGCCTTCCACAGGAATATTAACATGAAAATTTCGTTATCTAAAACGGACCGGAGATTGTTTTAGAAACTGATGAATATGTATTCGATGTGAGCAGTGGCTCTTGGCAAGCTTTGGAATATAAATTCAATACTCAATTTTAACGAAGCATTTAAAAAATGCCATGCCAACTTCCTGCATTGAAAAATTAATTTTCTTTAGGACTGAAATATTTTCAGGAGAATATGACAGTTTGCAGTCACACATAAAGGGTTTTCCAATAAGAGGTGTTATTTGAATAGCCCGCTATTTCGGTAGACGTCAAGCTGTCATTTTTTGACATTTGACGAGTAGAAAAACTATGACATTTAAAAATGGAACGATACACGCTTCAAGAACGCATTGAAATTATGGAAATTCACTATATGAAAATGGTGAAAATTTGGCAGAGACGGTTCGTGAAGTTGAACATTTTTGGGTAGTCGTGAAGCACCTTGTCGGACCGCAATAAAGAAATTGGTGGAAAATTCGAGCTGTTGGGACAAGTTAGTGATGTGAAGAATAAAACCCGTGCACGTCGCTCAAGAACAGCCGAGAATATTGCTGCTGTAGCAGAAAGTGTTGAAGAAAACCCAGGTTTGTCCATTCCTCGTCGTTCTTTGGAATGAGGCATTCAACAAACGTCATTACACCGTATTTTGCATAAGATTTGGGTCTTAAGGCTTATAAAGTTCAGTTAACACAAGAACTCAAGCCGGCCGATCATCAACAACGTCGTGTCTCTGCTGATTGGGTCGTCTTTTGCGGGAAAGTTTTCCGGACCGTGTTTCTTTCGAACATATGATCACAATTGGCCACCGAGATCTTGTGATTTAACACCTTGCGACTTCTTCTTTTGGGCCACGTGAAAGAGAAGGTCTACACCATTAGCCCAGCGTCGATGCAAGACCTCAAAGATGGAATTCGTGAAGCTATCGAGAACATAGGACAGCCACTTTGCGATTTGGTTATGGAAAATTTCATTAAAAGGATATGGTCCTGTAAGCGTGGTCTTAGTGGGCATTTGCCTGATGTTGTTTTCCACTATTGACGGCATAGCTTTTTCTTTATAATGAAATAAACATTCGATCATTTATATTGAAAAATGGCATTTTTTCAATATAAAAAACACCTCTTATTGAAAAACCCTTTATTTGATGTCGGCTTGAATTCGTTAACTCATTTGCGATGTTTTTCGGCTTTTCAGTAAAATAAACAATCCTAGCTTCTATTTTCCTGAATTATTCCCAAATTAATCTCCAACTTAAGTGAAGTGGTTTCGGCAAATAGAACATGACTTTTACGGATGACAATCCAACACACGTTGAGGTTAGGAATTAGGCTACCAACTCAAAATATCGACACAAAGAAAAATTCACAAAACCAATATAAATTTATTATTGCATCAATGCAGATGAAATTCTTGATGATGGAACATTGAACGAAATAGTAATTGGGCTTTTTCGATCATTTTTGCTACTTGTATTCAACTTTTCGGTCAGAATTCGTCAACCATCATCCAAAAAAGACTACTAACTTTCTTCACTATTTAAAAATATGTTTTATTCACGACTATCGTAAAATCCGTCCTTTGTACATCTCTGTGCTCGGCCTAAATGATACCCATTAATCACAAGTAAATAATGAGATTATAATTAACTGCTGTCAGATGCTTCATAGATTAATTAAACGTTTTTTTTATTACAAAATTAAGATAACCAGTTCTCCAAAATTTATCATGTGTCAACATGACTTTTTCCACTCTTGTCATAGAAGGGTCTTTCCGAAGTCGCAAATGTTAAAATCTTCAAGAAATATATTCAGTAGTCGTGGATAAAGTATAGTATGCTACTCGCGTATAATGGCTATTATTCATTCGGTGATTTAGGCCACGAGCCGATTAATAGCTATCATTATACGCTCGTTAAATACTATACTATTTATCATTAATTTTTGAACTAACTGAAAAGTCATATATCTATGGTCCTAAATCACGAATAAATTCATTTTGCAGGCCATCCTCTTCGCTTTTGGAGCTTTTGCTGCCGCCAATGCTGGAGTTCTTCCTCTAGTATCGACCAGGACAGTAGTAGCCCCATACGCAGCTGGAGCCATCGTGGTACCAAGAGGCTCTGGACTTGAAGGCCAATACATCCCTGACAACCTGGAAAAACTCTACGACGATGGATCCTACAGGCCAGAATTGAGAGCTCAACCCTTGTCTGCCTCCCCCTACGGCTTGGTCCCATCTGGTAACGGTTTGGAAGGTGCTTACGTCCACGATAACACTGAAAAACTCTTCGACGATGGTTCCTACAAACCAGAACTCAGAGCTGTACCTTTGGCACCATCCCCATACGGTTTGGTACCAGCTGGATCCGGTTTGGAAGGCCAATACGTTCAGGACATCAACGAAAAACTTTACGATGACGGTTCTTACAAACCCGAATTGGAAGCTGTCCTTGCTGTTAAACACTTGATTGTATAGACTGTGACTGTTAATATAGGATTTTGTAATTAAATGTAAAATATTTTCAAATTAGTAATGGTTTGATTTTTGATGCGTTCTAACCTCTTTCAAAAAAACTCGAACTATGAAGTGGGTACTTATAATATACAGTGTTTCACGAAAAGACCTGCCAGAAGGTACTTTTCCCTACTATCTGAAAGAATTTTAGCCCAAATATTCTCCCCTAAAAATGACTGAGAAGAGAACCATGAAAAACTTGGTCACTAAAAATTGCTTCAAAGCTGTCTAAGTTGACAATTTTATAAGGTACCCATGTTCACGATAACACTAAAAAACTCTTCGACGATGGTTCCTACAAACCAGAACTCAGAGCTGTACCTTTGGCACCATCTCCATACGGTTTGGTACCAGCTGGATCCGGTTGGAAGGCCAATACGTTCAAGACATCAACGAAAAACTTTACGATGACGGTTCTTACAAACCCGAATTGGAAGCTGTCCTTGCTGTTAAACACTTGATTGTATAGACTGTGACTGTTATTATAGGATTTTGTAATTAAATGTAAAATATTTTCAAATTAGTAATGGTTTGATTTTTGATGCGTTCTAACCTCTTTCAAAAAACTCGAACTATGAAGTGGGTACTTATAATATACAGTGTTTCACGAAAAGACCTGCCAGAAGGTACTTTTCTCTACTATCTCAAAGAATTTTAGCCCAAATATTCTCCCCTAAAAATGATTGAGAAGAGAACCATGAAAAACTTGGTCACTAGAAATTGCTTCAAAGCTGTCTAAGTTGACAATTTTATAAGGTACCCATGTTCACGATAACACTAAAAAACTCTTCGACGATGGTTCCTACAAACCAGAACTCAGAGCTGTACCTTTGGCACCATCTCCATACGGTTTGGTACCAGCTGGATCCGGTTGGAAGGCCAATACGTTCAAGACATCAACGAAAAACTTTACGATGACGGTTCTTACAAACCCGAATTGGAAGCTGTCCTTGCTGTTAAACACTTGATTGTATAGACTGTGACTGTTATTATAGGATTTTGTAATTAAATGTAAAATATTTTCAAATTAGTAATGGTTTGATTTTTGATGCGTTCTAACCTCTTTCAAAAAAACTCGAACTATGAAGTGGGTACTTATAATATACAGTGTTTCACGAAAAGACCTGCCAGAAGGTACTTTTCTCTACTATCTCAAAGAATTTAGCCCAAATATTCTCCCCTAAAAATGACTGAGAAGAGAACCATGAAAAACTTGGTCACTAAAAATTGCTTCAAAGCTGTCTAAGTTGACAATTTTATAAGGTACCATGTTCACGATAACACTAAAAACTCTTCGACGATGGTTCCTACAAACCAGAACTCAGAGCTGTACCTTTGGCACCATCTCCATACGGTTTGGTACCAGCTGGATCCGGTTTGGAAGGCCAATACGTTCAAGACATCAACGAAAACTTTACGATGACGGTTCTTACAAACCCGAATTGGAAGCTGTCCTTGCTGTTAAACACTTGATTGTATAGACTGTGACTGTTATTATAGGATTTTGTAATTAAATGTAAAATATTTTCAAATTAGTAATGGTTTGATTTTTGATGCGTTCTAACCTCTTTCAAAAAAACTCGAACTATGAAGTGGGTACTTATAATATACAGTGTTTCACGAAAAGACCTGCCAGAAGGTACTTTTCTCTACTATCTCAAAGAATTTTAGCCCAAATATTCTCCCCTAAAAATGATTGAGAAGAGAACCATGAAAAACTTGGTCACCAAAAATTGTTTCAAAGCTGTCTAAGTTGACAGTTTTATAAGGTACCTATGTTCACGATAACACTGAAAAACTCTTCGACGATGGTTCCTACAAACCAGAACTCAGAGCTGTACCTTTGGCACCATCTCCATACGGTTTGGTACCAGCTGGATCCGGTTTGGAAGGCCAATACGTTCAGGACATCAACGAAAAACTTTACGATGACGGTTCTTACAAACCCGAATTGGAAGCTGTCCTTGCTGTTAAACACTTGATTGTATAGACTGTGACTGTTAATATAGGATTTTGTAATTAAATGTAAAATATTTTCAAATTAGTTATCGTTTGATTCTCGATGCACCCCAAAATTTTTTCAAAAAAAAAATTCAAAGTGAGTACACATAGTCCTCACCTGAAAGTAATTTTCTCCACTATCAAAATAGTTATTTTTGTATCTAGTGCGCGAAATGCTACTTTGGTGATCGAGAACTGCCGAGTTCAAAAAAATAGTCGAGATCACCAAAGTATTTCGCGCATGAGATGCAAACAAAATTTTTTCTACAAACGCTTAGCTTAATATGAAAAAAAATATTGAACTGGTTTGAACTGTTTTCCAAATCAAGTAATTAGGTATTATAACTATGGGCAATATATTCTATGTTGAAAGCAACACTCAATGTTAAAGGAAACGTGGATTTCAAGAAATTCACCAAGTTAAAAAATGCAGTGTGCGAAGTAAGTATTTCGCACACTACTTCGCGCACGGTGTCATAGTAACAAAGTAAAATGAAAAAAAGGGTCACTTCGCATATTCTTGACAATGCGCGAACCTTGTCATTTTTTGACGTTTGTAGAAAAAGAAAGTTTTGCTAAAAAATTGCCTTCTCAAAATGATTGTGAACCATGAAAAACTTGGTCACCAAAAATTGCTTCAAGCTGTCTAATTCGACTATTTACAGGTCAAGTCCACCCTTAATTACATAATCAGAATTTGTGAAAACACTCGTCTGTCAATTGACAAATTTAATCTTTCAATTCACAGATTTTCCTGTCAATTGACACTTTTTAATATGTCAGTTGACAGATTTTAATCTGTCAATTGACACTTTTCAATCTGTCAATTGACAGATTTTATCTGGGAATTCAATTGGTTTTCTTCTCGATTGCTGTTTTCGCATGTCAGGAATCAACTGGTTGACGTGTATGGGATTTGTGAATTTAGACAAAACTCGGAAGCACTTGAAAATTCTAAAACTATTTCAATATTCAGTGCCTAATTAGGAGCTCTTAGGACCTCATGAACATACATACTGATTTTTAAATTGCTAGGAATTGAATATACAAATATTTTGTGTCTAATTAATAACTTTGGAACCAAAGAAAGTAAAAGTGAACCGTTTTCATGATAACTGTCAAAGATGATCTACTTTGGTGCTGACTTCACAGTATGTACCAACATATTCGAATTTCCTAAACCAATATCAAGTTTAAAATTCCAATTTTTAATTGAATACAAAGGCATGACGAAAAACCATGAGTTTTGAAAAAAGAGGATGAGATTCAGGCTATCAATTTACTGATTAGAAAGTGTCAATTGACAGATTGAGAAAAGTCAATTGACAGTTCGAAAGTGTAAATTGACAGAAAAATAAATTTGTCAATTAACAGTTATTTATTTCATCGCAGTGGTACTAATACGCCGTCGTAGTAGCACAAATGTATGCATGGATTCAAATTTATTTGAGCCTGCAGTTTGTGTTTCATAAAGTGAATATTCACAAAGTTACAGGGTGTTTTTTATGGAATTATGGTACCGATAAAACTGAAGGAAACACTCACCTGCAGGTTCGACAAATTTGAATTCAAGCATATATTTGTGCAACAAAACTACCCAACTTCCATACTCAAATTTCTGATGGGGTTGCAATCCTTTCCCGTGAGTCGAAACAATCTTTGTATCCCAGATCGTGTCCTCCTGTCATAAAAATTGACGTTTGTTTTTTAATGTTTTCATGAATTTTGATTCGTTGTTGAGTTATTGAGTGGTGGTACCTTTAAATGAGATACCCTGTATATTTCAATCCTTATATTGAGAAAGTATTCGCAAAGTTAAACAGGTTCCAAACGAATTTTTCGAGATAAAAACTTTTTTCTTGATTATTTCAGTATTCATAATACATAGTATCGTATAAGACAAATTCATTATGAGCTCTCCTTCGAATAACTTTTTCAGCTTTGTTTGACTGAACGCTTTTATTTGACAGAATTATTGCCGAAGTAAGCAATATCTTTGATGGATGGTACAAAAATAATACGTTTAATCATAAGCAGAAATAGGGGGAATAGAGTTTCGAAGGCTTCGTCTAGCTTCTAAGAAAATGAGTTGCTATCCAATCATAGCGTAGTTGTCATAAACAAAGGAAGAGGCATTTCCTCCCATTATTTTTCTCATTGTACTGGCAGTTACAGAAGAGCGATATCGAAATTTATCCTCATACGATTCAGTCAATGAGTCGAATCGAAGTAACTATAGCTACAATTTGGGGATATTCCTATTCTTTCGCTGGTATTCGTAGTTGAACTCATTCGAAACATTAGCAGATCTAGACGATAATGTACAGGGGTCCCAGAAACAATGGATAAGCCTGCAGCTATAGATAGACACTGTCGTGGTCTAACTTATTGCAAATTTTGACCTCAATGAAAATTCCACGGTTTCGGAGATATTCATGGTTTTCGTGTTTTAGAAAATTTCCAAGTGCGATTAGTTTTTCTAGTGCCATTTATACAAATGAAGAGGTATTTCGATATGGTTTTTTTAGTTTCACATGAGATAGTTCAGTTATCGGAAACAAAGACTTAAATTCATCAAACTAGTGAAAAAAGTTAGAAACTCGTGAATTACAAAGAAAAATTGAAAAAAAATGAAATTTCCTTCAAGTTTGATGAGCTACAGTGTAAAAAAAATGTAGGACGCCCCTGGTACACATCATCTCAAAAACTTGCTCAGTTATTGTAGATTCCAAAAAGGTATCATAAGCCTAGGTATTCTGTTGTGTTTTCATTCTCGTAACTACTTGATTACCAAATAGTCGAAAAATTTCGAAAAACTGTTTTTGTTGTAATCGTTGTTCTGAGCTCATGTGTTAATGTAAATGTATGATTATACCTAGCTATTCTGATTTGTTTAACCTTATCGTTATTTTTCAATAGCAAAAGTATTAATCCAGGGGGTGTAAGTTCGGTGATCTCGGGGGCCATGAAATAGGGCCAGGCTGGCCTATCATTCTTTGAGGGTATTTGCATTCAGGTGATTCAGTGAGACTTTTACTGCGTAATGAGCTGGGCACCCATCATTTTGGAGCCACATATTCTGCCTTATAGCCAAGGGAACATCTTCTAATAGGTCGCTTAATTGATTTTCTTAAGAATCGAGATAAATCTCACTATTTAGTGTGGCGGGAAGTTCATAAGGCCCGATCACCCGGCCATCAATAATTCCAGTCCACAAGTTGAATTTAAATTGATTCTGTGATCGATTTTTCCTCATGATATGCGGTTTCAGTTTCCCAGCTATGCCAATTGTGGATATTTAAATAGCCATCTTTTCGGCATGAGGACTCGTCAGACCATAAAATTTTATTGAAAAATAAAAATAATAATAATAGTAATTTGGTAATAGTTCGTTTTATTTTATGCCTATTTAGCGAAAATTTTCAGTAAGTTACCAGGGTTTCGAAGAAAAGTATTTCCGTATCTAGGATTGATGGAAAACTGAAAACTTTTAGGGGTTTGCTTTGTAAATAATTTTCATGATGATACCTTTACATTTTTTATGATTTTTCCGAAAATACAGGCACCATTGTAATGCAATTTCATTCGAATTCGTTTTAAAAACAGATACAACCAATGAATTTTTTCTTACACGGTTCGTACAAAGCAGTAATATACGAAATTTCTTTGATATTGGATTTATTGAGCAAAATTTCAGGTTGCATTAAATTTTCCACCAATAAAATCTCTTTTGGAAAAACTCGATCTGTGTACCGTTTTCAGAGTATTTTGACTCAAAAATCCTAGAGTTATTACCGATGATGGTATGAAGTATTATTTAAGTTGTCAATTATTATCATTTTTATAGATTACTAAGAATTATGTCACCTCATCGATGGCTCTCAACCGTTTAAAAGATTGATGGAAGGAAAAAGAAAGACTTATGTATTTAGGAAAACGGAGGACATTTTGAACACCTACTCTAATTTAATTCTAATTAATGTAATAAGCCCTTCATGAAATTTTCATTTTGTGATTTTTATTCTATAAATGCATTCATTCATCATCTTTCTATACTAGTATCAGTTATAACTCTCTCAATTTCAAATCAGAATACAACAAAAAGGGTACACAGTATGGAGGTTCACCAGAAGTGCCTTTTCGATGTAAAATTGAATGACATTTAAGTTCATTTGAAATTTTGCTTGGTAAATCTTATACGTAAAAAATATTCAAGAAAGCCCTGAGCAGGTGCTTTTGAAAGCTCATTCGTTGGTGGAGCAATGAAGCTATTACCTCAAAATTTTGTTTAGGACTTGGGATTGATATTAAATATGCCTATAAATGCAAAAACTCAGCACGATCGGAATAATATTCCAGAAATTATTCAAAAACTGAAATTAGTAAAAACTTGACAATTAAAACAATTGAATTTTATGGTTTTGATTGTGCGATCCTCTTGAAATTTTGCATGAACATTCATTATATTAATATTTATATAGGTAAAAAATAATTTCAATCGAATCGGGTGTCTTGTTATGGAAATATGAAGTTTCTTCTTTCAATATTTCAATTGAGTTTTATATGGTTCTGTTAACACTATAACTACAAAGTTTTGCACTAGGCTTACTATGAGCATCTTGTATGTGGCAGCCACATTTCGTTGCGATTATTAGTTCCGTTTTATCTGAGATATTGAGGAACATGTTTAATGGAAAACCCTGTACGATACGGCTGATAAATGAACTCAACCCAAGCATTTAGGAACTGAATTCACCCTGAAAATTTCAAATCTCTAGGACGAAAAAAGAGAAAAATCTTTGCGAGCATTGCTACTACATAATGTATTGAAGTAAAGATAAATACGCATAAATATATTTTTTTATTGCATAAAAACGGCAGCCCATCCGAAAAAAGGCAGTAGAAGTTTTTCATCACTAATTAAACGAACAATTGGTTTGAAATATCCCTGTGGCGTTCTATTTTTTTCAGTCACTTCTTGAGTAAAACTTAAACCACATCCTGTATCTCGAAAAACAAGCATTTGAGAACAAAAGTTAAATAGCATAATTTCATTATTCTTTCATACAAAACCACCTAAATTGGTCGCACTTATTTACTTGGCCACTGTATATCGCCCCATATAGTAATCGGTCAAAATGTAGCATTTCGATACAGCAAAAACGGACATTTCTAAGATATTCAGAGCAATTTCAATTCGAAATATAGACGAACATGTACGATATCATTTAGAAGTTTCACCTCAATACCCCCTTAACAATCTACAATCTACAATACCCCAACTCAAGTCTCGAATGGAAAAAAGGAGTTCTAGCCGCTTTTTGCAAAAAAAGTAAATTATCTATTTATTAGCAATTTGCATAGTTCCTAGTCAGTTCCTTCAACTAGAATACCTTAGAAAGCAGCCTAGTTATACAATCTCAGGGAAATAATTGGGTGTGAGCAAGGTTATTGGTTCAAGTATAAAATCAATTGCAATTCTCTTATTGTTATCACTTGTTCCATTGAGGTAAAACGTGATTGTTAAAATGAACACACTGGTAAGTCGAAATAGTACACCCTGAACATTTACGAGAAATAACTCGAAAATATACCTAATTTTCACTGATTTTTCAGAAAGTTATAAGTATCACATCTATTATTATTTAAACCCCTATTAGTCCATGACTTGTTTTTGCCTTTTTGTCGATCTGACCGATACCACCTGAAATTTCAACGAAATGCGCATGCGCATGGGACTGTTTTGGTGCCTATTTCATTCTTGCAAATACATAGAATCGGTTCTATCTTTCACCCCTGAAACGTGGGGATTTCGAGCCTTTTCGTAGAAATGTCGAGTCGGACCCAATAACCCAAAATTTTTTTGTCTGATTTGACATCTTGGCGTAACCTAATATATTTTGTTGTGTGAGGTTAGGTTTATCTAAAAAATGATATTATCATATAGGATTTAGTACACTAGAACTGAAAGATGAATATGATAATTAACAGAAGAAGGAATCATTTCGGTAGATACCAAAAATATTCTCATTCATCTAGATATTGTTTCCACTAAAACATTTAAAAATAGAGTATATTTTATCCTGCTCGTTTGACCATGAAGTAAATATTGTCAGTTTAGTTGTTTCGATATTTGCAATTGCAAAATAGGTATAGTCCGTTCACGAAAGTTTGAGCGCATAGTAGGCGTTTGTTTATTTATCTGAAGTTGGCAGTATTTGCTGTCATAACGTAAAATAAAGTCAATGTTGCCGAATGTACCCGGCCTCGTCCGATGAGCTTCCGAGTTACAGAAAACTCTACGCAATATTGACAATATTGCGTATTAATTTGACAAGAAAATGAAGAACATAACCTAAAATTCAAATATACACAGTGGAATATGCCAAAATTTCCATGGCCAACCGACGGATCACCTTTCGTGAACAACATATTTACAAAAAAGAGATAGTTCAAAATAAATCGGACAAAATGCCAAAAACCTCGATTAATGAAACGAAACAATCAGAAAATAAATCGACACGACATAAAATGAAAAAAATATTCAGTTTAGTTCAACAACACAAATTACAGCACAGAACATAAAATATCACAGCTGGCACAACAATTTTAGTCTAAAATAAGCCATGATAGGTATTCACGAAATAACCTAAATCTCAAACGACAAAACAATAATAAACCAAAGAAACCGAAAAATATTCTCGGTTGTGCTGGTACTGAATATTACCGCTTTTTCTGTAACCGGGTTCCGTGAATAAACTGTTTCGCAGAAACCAACCAAAAATATCATATTTACGGAACAGAAAAGTACCAACCAAACCAATCAAGTCGATTTACGGAAAATTACCATAATGAACGAATTCACCATATAAATTGAGGAATCGTGAATGCAGAAAAATGTTGTGAAACGCCATATCGATCCTAAAATCCTTAGAAAACATTATAGACATAGGATAGTATAGAATTGCCATCATTGAAATAAACAGGGTATCAGATGCGCCATATACTACCATCTAACTTGAAAGTTGACAATCGTTGAATTTTCTGGAGGAATTGTGATTATTGCGCCTGTTTCTAGTTAAATTGTGATTTTTTCTGCTGAATAATATACAATTAAATGGTATCGTGCACTATAAGGCTTCCTTCAGGCAGAGAAGAGACAGATAAAAAGAAAGTTAGAGGAAAAACATATCACAAGAAGGGATGAGTACTGAACACATTCACATTAGAAATTTTTGCAACTCTGTCTGGTAATCTGATATTTTTTTATATGTGTATATTATCGCCTGAAGAAAAATCGTTTATTTGATATTCAATTGACCTTATTTGAACAGGATTCCTAAAGACCCAACACGTCGTATTTTTTGGGTGAAATTTGTAAACAGAAAAAACTGCCAACTTAATTCAACCCTTAACTTTCTGCCATATTGGTCCCGGACTTAGCCCCGCCCAGTGTAACTATTTTCCTCACTCAATTGTATGTCATAGCCTCTCTTCTCTATTATATCTCGATGGATAACACGAACAAAAATTTCAGGTAGCCTTCACCTTCTGCGCTGTCATAGCTGCAGCTTCTGCCAGCCATGGTATCCATGGAGGAGCAGTCATTGCTGGACCTGCCGGTACCATCAGCGCCAATGGTCTAGGACATGCTGCAGTAGTTGGACCAACTGGTCTTAACGTAGGTCACGCTGGTGTTGGAATTCTTGGAGCCCCAGGACTCATCGCAGCCAGAGGTCTTGGTTTGGGAGGTCTTGGACTTGGAGCCCTTGGTCCACTCGGACTCGCTGCCCATCTTGACGTAGGTCAGGAGGTCTCGTAGGATCAGGAATTGAAGGACAATGGGTCCCTGACATCAACGAACACCTTTATGATGATGGTTCATACAAACCTCATGTCTACGGTCACTAATGTGTGGAACAAGTGTTCTGCATAGGTGTTTATGATGCTCAACGATATTCTCTCAGGTCTCTCAATTTTGTACATATGGAAAATTTCATCGTAGGCTCACTGGTCCATATACCATCATTCGATTTCAAATCCAAACTTGTATTTATTCTTCATTGATATGGATGTTCATTACAAAGTTTTACCTTTAATATTGTGTTTTTTTTAGTTTCAATCTTCCCATTTGAAGTATCATAGGTGGTAATTTCGCCACATTAAGAAGTATTTAGGCAAAAATTACCAATCTTCATAGCGTTTCAGTCTTAAGCTAAGAGAGCTACACATGAAGGGGAGAAAATATTTAATTCATTAATTCATTCGGCAGGAAATCTCACTAAATTCAAAACAACTTGAATTTGCTTTAATACAAGAACTCATGAATGCGAAGAGACATCTTAATAGTATTATAATGGTAAGAGAGTGATAACCATTATTCCTAAATGAACTAAATTTGTTTCATGACTTTATCGAGATCAAATTTTATGGAATATTATTTCAATATTCTTTTGACTAACAGGGTGGCCAACCGTTCTTAATGTAGGGCATGCTGGTGTTGGAATTCTTGGAGCCCCAGGTCTCATCGCAGCCAGAGGTCTTGGTTTGGGAGGTCTTGGACTTGGAGCCCTTGGACCACTCGGACTCGCTGCCCATCTTGACGTAGGTCATGGCGGTCTCGTAGGATCAGGAATTGAAGGACAATGGGTCCCTGACATCAACGAACACCTTTATGATGATGGTTCATACAAACCTCATGTCTACGGTCACTAATGTGTGGAACAAGTGTTCTGCATAGGTGTTCATGATGCTCAACGATATTCTCTCAGGTCTCCCAATTTTGTACATATGGAAAATTTCATCGTAGGCTCACTGGTCCATATACCATCATTCGATTTCAAATCCAAACTTGTATTTATTCTTCATTGATATGGATGTTCATTACAAAGTTTTACCTTTAATATTGTGTTTTCTTTTTGAGTTTCATTCTTCCTATTTTAAGTATCATTGGTGGTAATTTTGCCAGAAGTATTTAGGCAGAAATTACCAATCTTCATAATGTTTCAGTTTTAAGATAAGAGAGCTACACATGAAAGAAACAAAATATTTGATTCATTCATTGATTCAGCTGGAAATCTCCCTAAATTTAAAACAACTTGAATATGCCATAATATAAGGACTCATGAATGCGAAGGGACATCGTAATAGTATTATAATGGTAAGAGAGTGATAAACTTTATTCCCAAATGAACTAAATTTGTTTCATGACTTTATCGAAATCAAATTTATAGAATATTATTTTCATATTCTTTTGACTAACAGGGTGGCCAACCGGTCTCAACGTAGGACACGCTGGTATTGGAATTCTTGGAGCCCCAGATCTCATCGCAGCCAGATATCTTGGTTTGGGAGGTCTTGGACTTGGAGCCCTTGGACCACTTGGACTCGCTGCCCATCTTGACGTTGGTCATGGAGGTCTCGTAGGATCAGGAATTGAAGGACAATGGGTCCCTGACATCAACGAACACCTTTATGATGATGGTTCATACAAACCTCATGTCTACGGTCACTAATGTGTGGAACAAGTGTTCTGCATAGGTGTTCATGATGCTCAACGATATTCGCTCAGGTCTCTCAATTTTGTACATATGGAAAATTTCATCGTAGGCTCACTGGTCCATATACCATCATTCGATTTCAAATCCAAACTTGTATTTATTCTTCATTGATATGGATGTTCATTACAAAGTTTTACCTTTAATATTGTGTTTTCTTTTTTGAGTTTCAATCTCCCTATTTTAAGTATCATTGGTGGTAATTTTGCCAGAAGTATTTAGGCAGAAATTACCAATCTGCATAGGGTTTCAGTCTTAAGCTAAGGGAGCTACACATGAAAGGAACAAAATATTTGATTCATCCATTGGTTTGGCAGGAAATCTCCCTAAACTTGAAACAACTTGGAATATGTCATAATATAAGGACTCATGAATGCGAAGGGACATCGTAATTGTATTATAATGGTAAGAGAGTGATAAACTTTATTCCCAAATGAACTAAATTTGTTTTATGACTTTATCGAAATCAAACTTTATAGAATATTATTTTTATATTCTTTTGACTAACAGGGTGGCAAACCGTTCTTAATGTAGGGAATGCTAGTGTTGGAATTCTTGCAGCCCAGGTCTCATCGCAGCCAGAGGTCTTGGTTTGGGAGGTCTTGGATTGGAGCCCTTGGACCACTTGGACTCGCTGCCCATCTTGACGTTGGTCATGGAGGTCTCGTAGGATCAGGAATTGAAGGACAATGGGTCCCTGACATCAACGAACACCTTTATGATGATGGTTCATACAAACCTCATGTCTACGGTCACTAATGTGTGGAACAAGTGTTCTGCATAGGTGTTCATGATGCTCAACGATATTCGCTCAGGTCTCCCAATTTTGTACATATGGAAAATTTCATCGTAGGCTCACTGGTCCATATACCATCATTCGATTTCAAATCCAAACTTGTATTTATTCTTCATTGATATGGATGTTCATTACAAAGTTTTACCTTTAATATTGTGTTTTCTTTTTTGAGTTTCAATCTTCCTTCATTGGTGATTATTTCAAAATACCCAGAAGTAGTCACGTAGTAATAACCAATCTTTATATCACAGTCAAACTCGAAAGGAAAGATGATCGTTCAGATTATATCATTTTATATTGAATTCCCAACATATTTCACTAGATTCAAGGCTTTATATTTTGAAACAAGATGAGGACTCATGAATACCAATATATTTCAGTAACAGCATGGTAAATGACTATAATCTTTAGTGGTAAATTCAATGAAGTTCTGTAAATTTTTCATTGTTTTTATCGATACAAATTTTGAAGCTACCTTAGTTTATAGTATTTCGATCGACATGGTTTATGACAGAGCTGTGTCAGAGCTTTGTGCTTAGTGCTCGAGAAAGCACTCGAAGTAATTTTTTTGGGAGTGCTTAGTGCTCAGTAATTTGAAGAATGCAATAGGTGCATTTGGTGATTACATCTGAAGCTCAGAAGGCTCAATAGTGATTGTTATTTACAGATCGAGTGCACGTAGTGATCAGAGTAGTGTTTGGTTATGACTTAAGGTTGATTCCCATTAAGGCCACTATCCACAGGCTGCCCGCTGCGAATGCCTCGTGGCGCATGTTTGGCTTGGCCTCGGACTGTGGATTCCGGGGTTGCTCGCTGTGAGGCGTTGGCGTCGCACATCAAGTCGAGCAACCCTGGTATCCAAAATCCGAGGCCAATCCGAACGAGGCATTCGCAGCGAGCTACCTCGCACTGTGGATACGGGCCTTTAGGCTTGCTAGCCACGTGCTCGGCACAGGCAATGCACTGAATCGGCAAATATATCAAGGCGTTGCCTGCCGAGACGTTGCCGGTATGATGTGAATTTAACCACACAAAAACCATATGATCAATGAAAAATATATTTGCTTTGCATGTGGCTTTCACGAAAGTGAGAATTGGCATCTAAGCGATCGGTCATCATTCAAAAAGCTCCGATAAAATCGGCCAAGCACATCACTCATCAAACGATATTACTTAATGAATCATTTTATGTATATTATGACTAGGTGTTCTTTAGGAGTCCTAAAAAAATAAAAACTGTCAACTCGTCATCGCCTTCCAAAGACTGTATTTTGGAAGGGAAGTCGATTTCGAAAAAAATTCATATGAACTTACCCTGTTCATTTTTATTGAGGAATCATCACCCTTAGTCCCTCGCATTTTTTTACAGATACCCTGTTTATGTTTCGTCGGGAAACGGAAAGAAGTAGATGGAGAATTCTTTTACTAAATACGCGAAAATTGATGCATAAATACTATGTGTTTTTCGAAAATGTTCATTTTAGAAAATCTCATCCTTCTGTATAAACATTATAGCATTCACATAAAATTCAAAGACGTCAAATAAATTTTCTGTTAACCTATATTTCATGGAATATCGCTATAGAAATTGTTAGTTGCAGTTAGGGCAACATGTATATTTGAAATCACCATGTCAATATTTATTGAACCAACTAGTTCCATCAATAACTACGATTAATGGTTAAGATATCTCAATAATAATATTGCATAAACAATTTGATTACAAGATTTTTTCGTCGATGGCATTATGAATTGAGTAAAAATTCTTGATTCAAATAAATTCTTATTTTGCACCAGACATACATTTAACATAATTTAAATTTCTATATTTTTATCTTCCAAGTAAAGTTGCCCATGATAATCCATACTAAAATTATAAATGCGAAGGTAACTCTGTCTGTCTGTCTGTTACTCTTTCACGCCTAAACGGCTGAACGAATTTTGATGAAATTTGGTATGGTGATAGATGATAACCTAGAAATGGTCATAGGCTATAAATAATCACGCCATCGTTCTTAGGGGGTAGGCAGTAGGCAGATAACTAAATTGAGTTAGTGATTTTTAGTCGTTTTTGTTGGGACTTTTGCTCTTTCACGTCTAAACGGCTGAACAGATTTTGATGAAATTCAGTAAGGTAATAGATGGTTACCCAAAAACGGATATGAGATTAAAATGATCACGTCATCGTATTTAGGGGGTAGGAAGTAGGCAGAAAACTTTTGATGAAATTTAGTTGGGTGGACCAAAACTAGCACGCAGCGTCTGATCCAGAATGGGCGGCTGCAAACGGCGTTTGATCCAGAATGGGCGGCCGATATTCAAGCCAAGATTTGGCATAAAGGAAGGCAACGGGAGACCACCTTTATTATTATTCCCAAGACAATAACATGAGTACATTTGATTCAAAATATTCCGGAGGTATAAATAGTTCTCCAATCGGATCTCCGGGGAGAACGGTTTTGAATGTATCATTTAAGAGGACTAATCTAAGAAAACCATTGAGGATTGGAACATGGAATGTGAGAAGCCTTTTTGAGGCTGGAAAACTAGCGAATCTCACGCAAGAAATGAACAGACTTAAGCTGGACATCCTAGGCGTTGCTGAAACATGGTGGCCCGACGCGGGAGAATGCGAGGTACAAAATGGGGTGTTCTTCTACTCAGGCAATAGCGACCCAAAACACAGAAAAGGCGTAGGAATTGTTATAACAAAGGAACTACTAAAATCAGTTATAACCTTTGTTCCATACTCAGACCGCACAGCTTTATTGAAACTAAAAGCCAGACCAAACGACCTCAACATTATACAGGTATACGCGCCAACCGCGGATTCGCCTGAACATGAGGTGGAAAAATTTTATGATGAAGTCCGACAACTGCTTAGGTTGACTAAAAAGCAAGACGTCAATATAATCATGGGCGACTTCAATGCCAAAATAGGCAATGGTCAATTTGAGGAAATAGTTGGACCTTATGGTCTCGGAGAAAGGAATGAGAGAGGTGATCGTCTGTTGCAGTTCTGTCAGGAAGAAAGTATGAGGATTACGAATACATTTTTTCAGCTTCATCCTCGCCGCCTTTACACTTGGAAATCACCGGCAGACCGACCGCACAATGTAATACGAAATCAAATAGACTTCATACTCATCAACCGGAGATTTAGCTCAACCATCAAAAGAGCCAGCACATATCCTGGAGCGGATGTACCTTCTGACCATGTACTACTGATGGCCGTCATGAAGATTTCTCTATCAAGTCAAAAAAAAAACCGACAACACAGCGACGAGTGGCGTTGGAAGGATTGAGAGATCCCGTCATAAAAGCAGAAATATCTGATGAGATAAACAGACAAATTCAAACAACAACACCGAATACTGGAGAAGAACTAACCGAATCTTGGCAAAAATAATGAGCAGTGTAACAAGCACAATGCAAAATAGATTAGGTTATAAAACAAAGAACAAAAAACAAAAATGGATGACAGATGAGATCTTGCTCTTGATGGACGAACGCCGAAAGTATAAGAACAAACCGGATGACAATACATACAAAGATAATCAAAGACTTATAAGATCAAAAATTAGAGTAGCAAAAAACGACTGGCTCAAACATGAATGCTCGGTAATGGAACAACTGCAAAGTCAACATGACGATTTCAATCTACATAAAAAGCTGGAGGAGACTGCTGGTATATACAGGAAAATGAGGCCAACTATAACAACGTGTGAGAACAATCGTATAGTCATCGACAGCAAAGAGAAGATCAATGTCTGGGAAAAGTACATAGAAAAACTTTTTGAAGACGATAGACCCGCAGCTGACACCACTTACTTTCCAACTGGTCCATCGATCACTAAAGAGGAGATAGAAAAAGCTATACGTAATTCGAAACATAACAAAGCGGCTGGCCCAGATGAAATACCTTCGGAAGTACTCAAACTCCTCGACGAGAGAGGTATTACAGCACTGCATAGAATATTCAACATTATATATGAGACGGGTCACTATCCCAGGCAGTGGTTGAGCTCTACACTTATTCCCTTGCCTAAGAAGACAAATGCAAAAAGATGCGAAGATCATAGACTTATTAGCCTGATGAGCCACACCCTAAAAATATTTCTTAAAATCATACACCAAAGAATATTCCGAAAGTGTGAGAGAGATATAAGCGACTCACAATTTGGGTTTAGACAAGGGTTAGGCACAAGAGAAGCAATAGTCGCAACACAGGTGCTTGTCCAGAACTGTTATGACCAGAGGAAGGACGTTTACCTCTGTTTCATAGATTATGAAAAGGCATTCGATCGAGTGCAGCACCACAAATTAATGCAGCTCCTCAAAAGACTCGACATAGATCAGAAGGATATCCGGTGCATTGAAAACCTTTACTGGAACCAAACAGCGCAAATAAAACTAGGCGACAATATCTCCAACAACATACGGATCAGGAGAGGGGTGCGACAGGGGTGCGTGCTGTCTCCACTCCTGTTCAACTTGTACTCCGAGGCAATTTTCCGAGTGGCACTTGAAGATTTGGAAATGGGAATCAGAGTAAATGGGAAATGGATTAACAATATCCGTTATGCGGACGATACCGTCTTAATCGCTGAAAATATGCACGACCTACAACAACTGGTTGATAAGATAGGAGAACAGAGCAAATCAATGGGTCTAAACATTAACACCAAGAAGACGAAATTTATGATTATTTCAAGAAATCCAAATATGCATAGAAACGCCATCATAACATTCAATGCAACGCCGTTAGAGAGGGTAGATAAATTCAAATATCTGGGTGTCTGGCTCTCTGAAGATTGGACATCAGACAGAGAAATAAAATGTCGCATTGAACAAGCCCGACAGGCATTTATGAAGTTTCGTAGGGTTCTTGCTTGTCCTGATTTTGATCTCAACCTGCGACTGAGATTCGTGAAGTGCTACATCTGGTCGGTGCTTCTTTACGGCATGGAAGGCTGGACATTGAGGAAGACCGCGATTAACAGGCTAGAGGCCTTCGAGATGTGGCTGTACCGCAGGGTCCTCAAGGTGCCTTGGACGGCTAGATTGACAAATGAGGAAATTTTGAGGCGCGTCGACAGACAACGTGAATTGTTTGAAACGATTAAGAAGAGAAAAACGGCGTACCTAGGACACATTATGCGGAACAACAAGTATCAATTTTTACACCTACTGATCGAAGGTAAAATTGAGGGAAGAAGAGGGATCGGAAGGAAGAAAATGTCCTGGCTGCGGAACATCAGGCAGTGGACAGGACTACACGATATACAGTCCTTGATACATACCGCAAGAAATAGAGAAGCGATGGAAAATGTTATCGCAAACATCCATTAGTGGATATGCATTGGAAGAAGAAGAAGATGAATAGTAACCTAGAAAAGGATATGGGCTATTAATATTCATGCTATCGTACTTAAGGCGTAGGCAGTAGGCAGAAAACTAATTAAGTTAGTGATTTTTGATCGTTTGTTTTAAAAGTTTACCTCATTCACGACTTAACGACAAAACGGATTTTTATTAGACTTGGTTAATATAAAGATAGGATCCTAGGCACGGACACAAGCCACTTTTTACGGCGGGAAAATTCCTCATTCCCGCGGAAATCTAACGGATCGTGTCAAGAAGCGCATGACGCCATAGCTACTGAAATGATTTTGATGTTTTTTTTTAACTGACTGTTACTAAGACTTCAAGTTAGTATTTGATCACTTTTCTAACTTAATAGGTCGGAAGGCGCCATAATTTAGGGAATTTATGATAAAATATTGAAGCAACTGTCTTTATTCAACAGTTTTACTCGGATCGAAACTTATAGGGTTGGCAGGTAGGTAGTTAGTAGTATTTTAAACCGATTTACATTATTTACTTTCTATATTTACTAAGGAAACATTCGGAGCTATCCATTATGTAGCTTAGGTTGCTTTTGAACAAATTTGATGTGAAGTTGAGGACTGGAACACGATAGTGGGACATTGTTGCAGGGGGACTTACAGCCGGGAGAATACAAAAGAACTTCTGCGGATGAAGTCGCGGGTAAAAGCTAGTTTCACATAAAAATAGCATGAATCGAACATAAAAATAGGTCATTAATGTTCAATTTCGTAAACATTAAACTCACATTTTATTTTGAGGTCGACGGAAAACATTGTTTATTTCTTGAGAAACCTGTAGGATCCAAGACATTTAACGATGTGTGTTTATGAAGGTCGTAACCATTTTTGCTTCAAATGAAAAATTCATATATTTCTAATACTTTTCGGGCAATTTCCTCTATGGCATTCGCTCAGACACAGTCATTCAAAAGAAATAACAAAGCTCAAATGTACACAATTCCGAAAACACCATTTATGAGAAAAAGAAGGTCATCTACCATTTTTCTGACACTCATACACGATCCAAGATATCCCCCTTCATTACTCTTGTCTGCTCTTGTTCGAGTTCAAATTTCACTTCCATAAGAACGAGACATTCAATTTAGTGAAGTTCGGAAAACTCGAAGAGATCGTAAATTCAAGCAGGCAAACTTTTATAGAAGTCGAATATAAATTTTTCCAGGGATTCACCTTTATGAAAAACTTCGGTTTCGTTTATTCCATAATAGTTTCCAAGAATTTCCCGTTGTGTTTTATTACGGTGGAGAGGTGGTTGTATCGATTTCGACTTGATTAAATTTGGATTTTGTTCGAGTTTCAGTCTTTGGGTTGATTCATTAGTCTGTGTTGGAGATGAAACATTTTTTCAACTTTGCTCTTCGCGGAGGAAATGAAAAAATTCTTGTCGAAATTTCTAATACGCCTATTACACATGCCTTTTTCGTGCCTTTTTGTCCGCCTGAAATTTCAACGAAATGCGCATACTCCTGGGACTAGTTTGGTGCTAGTTCAGACTTGCAAATAAATACACTGCTGGAAAAAAATTAAAAGATCAAAAAAAAAATCCAAATTTTTCTACAATTTTCAACATGCCGTAACTTTGAGAGGAATGGTCGTACAAGGAATTGAAAAAAGGAAATTGTAGCTCCAAGTGTCTTGTTTTTGGATTAGAGCTTCAAAAATTTTAAGTTTCAGTGGTTTTCGAGTAATGATAGAAAAATCAGCAACAAAAAAATTCTCAAAATTTTACCATTTTTTTTCTCGTCTACGAGCGTGGAAATTTTTTTTTGCATAGTCGTTGAAATGATGGAATACTTTGTTAATTCAGTTTCAACTTATTTTTTTATTGACCTCAATACCTCCACTAATCGCCGATTATGCAAAAATAAAATTTCCATGCTCGTAGAAAAAAAAGTGGTAAAATGTTGAGAATTTTTTGTTGCTGATTTTTCTATCATTACTCGAAAACCACTGAAACTGGAAATTTTTGAAGTTCTAATCCAAAAACCAGACACTTGGAGCTACAATTTCCTTTTTTTAAATTCCTTGTACGACCATTCCTCTCGAAGTAACGGCATGTTGAAAATTGCCGAAAATTTTGGAATTTTTTTCTGATCCTTTAATTTTTTCCAGTAGTGTAGAACCGGTTCTATCTTTCACCCCTAAAACGTGAGGATTTCAAGCCTTTTCGTAGAAATGTCGAGTCGGGTCCAATAACATAAAATTTTTCTGTCTAATTTGACATCTTGGCGAAACCTTATTATTATTATTTTTTTAATTGCTCAATAATAAATATGTTCATTACTCTTTATTTCATTCAAAGATTTAATGAATAGGCATATTATAATTAACAAATAAATGAAGGCTTCACCTTCTAACTACTGTAAAACTGTTATTTTTCAGGATAACAGTTACAGTTGCAATAATAGTTATAAGTGATTCGTTCTAATTCAATTCATCTACTATTGTTTGCATCGTTTTTTTTTATATAAATACAGATGCCATGGTATTCTTTAGAAATATTCCAATAAAACACGAGCTTACGATGAAATATCAATTTCTTGAATTTTTGCTATTTATGTTAGAAATTACTACCTGAAACTCCTCGAAACAACCCTTGAAAGGGCATGGTGTAATAGTGCGACTCATTTTGAGTCAGTTTACCAAACAAATAGCCCTGAAATAGTCTAGAATATAAACATAAAAAAATGTATGGTGTTATAAGAATAAAAAATTATTTGTTTTCGTGTCAGTCCTCGGAAATTAATCAAAAATTAATTTAATTTGAAAGTTTCAAACGTTTTTAAGTAGTGTTACTCATTATTCTCAATACAGAGTTCTTTTTGATCATTTTAGGTCTTTTTCTATTCCAATCACGCAAAAGTCAGTCATTTTCATATTCCTACAAGTCCACGAAGGGCTCAGTGCTCTGTAATTCTGCATGTGAGCTTAGGATTACTTTGAGTTGCTCGAGAGCTCTTTACATTAGGTGCATACATGGTAATTACATCACTGAGCTGAGAAAATAGACCGGATTTCATGATCACGTGATTTTCGAGTCTTTGTAAGGTTAAGGAATAACTAAACGCGATTAATAATTTTGAGTTCGAAATTCTAATATAAATAGATGGTTTTAGTCAATTTCGAAATTAAAATATGTATTTTCATAACAGAAATAACGCCTATTGTTCCTTGACAAATGTCGCATTCATAAATCATTGGCACATTATTTTCGACCTGATCATCAGCAATTTGAAAAATTCGTTTGACGATTCTAGGTTACCTAGATGTTACTCACACAATTTTTTTGATCACATAACTTTATTATTAGGGGTTGAAAATAATAACCCCTTTTGATTTTCAGTCAAAAATTGTTTTCGTGGGATAGATTTTCGAAAAATAGAATTCTTTTATGATTTCACATTTAATTCGGGAGATAAAAGTCTCCTGCAAAATTTCGATACAGTCGATACTTTTCTCGGAAAAAATAAAAACTTACAAGCAGTTATTGAGTTTCATTTCATCGTATGTTCCATAAAATGAATATTCTAAGAAATTGTTTATGCCCAAAATTGGTTTCGACAGAAGAATAAGATTCTCCATGATTTTTTCTACAATTTTCAATTGAAGAAGAGTAAGTTTTATAAGTCTCGACTCGACTCTATCGAAATTTTGCAGGAGACTTGAGACTTCTTTCCTCCAGAATTAAATGGTAGCCATAAGAGAATTCTTTGAATCATTTGTAAATGTCTTTTGACATAATTATCGAATTCTTCAACTCTGCTCTTTCCGCAAAAGACGAAAGAGTTTTTGTAGAATATGTTACAATACATTTTTCCAATTGAAAAACTTAAAATATGTTTGTCGAATGATGGTTTTCGTTTTCATGAAATATGGTAAGATAATTTATAATTTGCAATTTTGATTTCAACGATTCATTAATTTCAGATAACAAATCTTACCCCATGTCTGAGATAAGACGAATGTGAGAACCATTCAAACCGATGGTCTTATAAACAACAAGTATGAATGGTGAAATATTATTTGCTATTGCATGTTCCTTATACCCAACACCTTGAATTCTCCAAACCAGATATGTTTTTTATCAGCAGGACAATTGTATTTTAAAGATCAGGAACTTGTTCTAACTATATCGTATAGTTGAGAAACGCCCATAATTCTATTTCGAATCTTAATGGATTAACTTCAATGCTTTCTATATTCTATTTGTTTTTCCTCAATTATTTCATAAGGAAGTTGGAATAGTGGGTTGATAGGGATATGTCACCTGAAAGAATTCGAATCAGAATTTTTTAATGAAAAAATAATAATTAAGGCTCTAAAGATCTTTGGCGATCTGCTTTCAATTAGGGCTCGGAATGATATTCGAATAATTCGAATATTCGAATGTTCGTAAAACTTGATTCAGGAACACTGAAAGAATATACTGAGCGATAAGTTAATTATGTGAGTTTTTCATAATTACTCTCAAACAACACCCAAAAACGAGTTAAATGGTAGTTAATCATAATTATTTCAACTGATTCGTTTTTCACCTATAAAAACTACTACAGATTCGAAGGTAGCATCAGTTGTTTCATATAATATAATAACAAACAGTTCATCTATAGATCCAGAAAAGATGCAGCAATCGATTGTAAGTATACGAAATTGGTATATTATGCAACGAGTGATAGCTTTTATTCACGAGGAGAAGTAAAGGCTACGAACTGCAGGAGAGTGGCCAAAATCACCGAGTTAATAACAGCCATTATACGCGAGTTGCATACTATACTTTATCCACGACTACTGAATATATTTCTTGAAGATTTAACATTTGGTGACCGCGACATGACCCTTTTATGACTAGGTAGAAAAAGTCAAGTTGACACATAAGAAATTTTTGGAGAACTACTCATTTTGTGATAAAAAGTGCTTTAATTGATAAAATGAAAGTAGATTTGGCCCTCAATTGACAAGGTATAGGTACCGATATTTGTTAGTTGGAGTACTTCAGAATACTGAATAAATAACAATTTAAAGAATATTATATCAAAGCTGAATCTATAACGCATCTGACAGCAGTGATTAATATCTCATTATTCCCTTGTGATTAATGGGTATTATTATTGTCGAGTACAGAGACGTACAATGGACGGATTTTACAATAGTCGTGGATAAACAATTTATCTATTCTATGCTCTCTTGAATTTGATTTTTCTCACCCCTCCTTTATTTTCTCAAATGGAAATATATGAGTTGTGAAACACGCAATAAAAAAAGATTTGAATGGCTATCCAGCGATGTGATTGAAAGTTGAAATGGTTGTGCCATTTTCTTATTGAAAAATTAGAAAATAATTTATAATTATTGAGAGAAATCAACAAATACCTGCATTTGTGATTTGGAATTCATGTTTCCTTATGGTTTTTCGAATTTGAAATCTCTCACACCCTAACGTCCACACCCCTCAACATTTTTTGAATTGGGATACATCATTTCGAAGGGAATTTGATTACCCCCTTTTTCGTTCGACATGTCACATTCCATATATTCTTATTGAAAAACAAAGATGTAAAGCGTAGGTGGTGATAGATTTCAAATTCAAACAAGCATTAGGAAGACCTGTTTTTGAAATTACAAATCAATAGATAAATAACTCCCCAATCGAAAATTGTCAATTATTTCCTAATTACCTAAGTGGATAAATCCCAGATGGTTACCAAAAAATGAAACGTCGTGTTACACTTTGATGAAATATCGGTTTGCGCAAATTGTATTTAACAAAGTCCTGAAATAATAATTCGACCGAAATATGGGAAGATATAGTTCGTTCACGAAAGTTTGAGCGCATAGTAGACGTTGTTTATTTATCTGAAGTTGGCACTATTTCCTGTCACAACGTAAATGTTCAACGTTGCCTAATGTACCCAGCCTCGTCCGACGAGCTAGCGAGTTATCATCGATCTCTATGCAATATTGAAAACATTGCGAATCAATTTCACAATAATAATAATTTCAAGAAAATAAACAACATAACCTAAAATTTTGATATACACAGTGGAATATGCCAAATTTCCACTGTGTATATCAAAAATAGTTCGTTCACGAAAGGTTGAGCCGTCGGTTGGCCATGGAAATTGGCATATTCCACTGTGCAAATTAAAATTTTAGGTTATGTTCTTTTTTCTTGTCAGATTGATACGCAATGTTGTCAATATTGAATAGAGTTCTATGATAACTCGCAAGCTCGTCGGACGAGGCCGGGTATATTCGGCAACGTTGACTTCATTTTACCTTAAGACAGCAAATACTGCCAACTTCAGATAAATAAACAAACGCCTACTATGCGCTCAAACTTTCGTGAACGTACTATAGGTCATGTTCTTGTCATTGAGTGTATCATGAAAATCGAATAAACCCTTGACCTGAAGCTCATTGGGAATACGATCATTAAAATTTAAATATCATGAGAGCTATTGGATTCATTTAATTCAGTTGGGTTTTCAAACGACGCGAAGTCGCTTGAAAAATTTGAGTACCGAAGTAAGGTTAATTGATACCACACTATTTTCCTACGAAAAAGCTCTTAATGAGACAAAGAGTTATATTCAAGTTCTACTTCTCAAAAACCTTCCTCGGTTGTAATGCATTAAAGTATTCTCATTAATACACCAAATCTTTTTAGGGAAGCGTTCTACTTAAATGAGTGCTATATCGTTTCGCCCAAAGGCCTGTTATTTTCGAATTTTGTGCCGAAAATGATTTCAAGCGATAGGGTTTGACTCCCTGACGAAAAATTCGTGGTTTAACCCAATTCTGTCCGTGGGGCCGGCCGTCCAGCCGTTAGCACGAAAATTTCAAAAGGATTGTTCTAGAGAAATTTTCAGGGTGAATTCGGTTTACAAAACACCTCGGTTGAGTTTGTTAACCAGCCAAATCGTACAGGGTGTTCCATAAATTGCACCTTCTCTCTATATGAGTATGTTGAATAACTCTTGGGACACCTTGTAAATTTTTTAATTACAAATAATAATAATAATCAATTTAGGTCTCATGGCGAGCAGCGAGAAACATATTCAATCAAGTAAACCAAAGAAATCCCTTCAACATAAATATAAACACAAAAATGTCAGCTTGGCACATTTTTCCCTGGATTGCATTAATCAGGCTGATGACATACGATCTCAGCTAGTTGCTCACAAAGCGGAAAGAAAAATATGTTGGTGTCCCAATGGGTGTGGACAAGGTTAGGCATAGCTATAAAATCAAAATCAGGATTGCATTTGATTGTAGTTCAGTTATCCACCAACAAGAAAATGCACGCACTTGTAAGTATTACTTGATTGCATCAGAAAAAGCGTGTTTTGAAATTTTCTGAGCATATTTTCTTCGGATATAGCGAATTTATTTCAAGAAAAATTATCGTGAAAACTAGAAGAAACACATTTTTTGCGAAATTTAGACTCTCGTTTCGAACATTTCAGTTTCGAATGTATCTGACTTTATCAACAATGTTTGTTTATTCAATTGCAAATGCATTGTTTCCCAGATACATGGTGTTGAAGTTTCACTCAAAAATTGTCTGAAAAAATGGTGAGCCACTGAGATATTCCAAACTAGCATTTATTTTTGAAATTCTCGTTCAATTTGAGGCAAAAAATCTCCTCTGCCTTTTTTCGTGGGGGTGCCATTTTATTATGTGAGAAAATGAAACATCTTAATGCGTATAGTTGTCGTTGGTTACACATTCTGTAGTAGAGACGCTTAGTTAACATGTTTCATTATTTCATAGAAGCACGACAGGGGAATTTTTTCGTCACAAATTGAACGAAGAATGCAGAAATGATTTTCAGTTTGAAATATCTCTTACCTCGTCTTAAGTCAATTCTTAAGTAAAACTTTAACACCCTCTCTCTGGAAAACGATTCATTTTCGCGCCAGCATTTATGAAGCCGTTTTTTCAAGAAATGTTCTCAGAAATCACCCCATTAGATCTCTCGTATCAATTCAGAAACAATTTGTATTTCAAGTTATCTGGTTTTGTTGAGAAAAAAATAATTTGTATACATGTAACTTTTTATTGATTGTTGAAGTATTTGTTATGACATTTATGTGCGGAAACTATTGTCTGCCAAATGGCCCCCTCTTTCAGCTCTGCATACGTCCACTCTTTTGTTGAAATTTTCAATGAAATTTTGGCAGAAGGGAGGCTCAATCTCACTAATGACGAGAATAATTTCATCTTTAGTTCAGGCATCTATTGTAGATTATTCTTTTAATCTTCTCTTTTCACAAAACCCCAAAGATAATAGTCGAACGGTGTCAAATCACATGATCTTCGTATCCAATTGACAACACCGTTTGTAGAGATTCAGGAAATCTTTCCTTATTTCAACCTAATATGCCTTCAGAGCTAAATCCTTAAAAGAAATAAGCTATGTTATGGACCCATCAAAGTTCAACTTGTTGCAAACGTCATCTGATGGTCATTTCAGGTTCCTCAGCAACACTTTCACGAACCAAATCAATATTTTCTTGTGAAGAACTGCTACTACTGAGTTCTCAGTTTTTTGATCTTCCACCAAACCGGTCTCTTGAATTGTTTCAATAATTCGACCAACAGTGCTTTCAGATGTACCATTATGTAAACCAGAAAATTCACGTAATTCCAGAAAAAAAAACTTGTCACAGAATGCTGATTTCTATGAAATAATTCAAGAATTTTTATCGTGTACGAAGTCATTTTTATAAATGTCATATATCGAACTTCTTTAATATCAAAATACCAAAACGAATTCAGTGCGCCATCTTCATTTTAGTTATTTAAAAAGAAGCAATATATTCTTTTGAAATCAAGAGCTAACAAATACAATACATAAAACAGAAATTCCTAACTGAGGTAAGTGCAAATCGGGGTACCCTATTATTTTTTCCTATGATACCAGAGCTCAGGGAAAAACCCCAGTAGAAAAAACCCTGTCCCGCCGTTCCAACAAAAATAACACTTAAAAACTACTCGAATATTGAAGGATTTCTTCTTTATTGAGTCCAACCGACCACCCTCTCTAAGATGCCTTTGGAATTCTGAATCTGAAACGAAAAAATCGAAGCAGAAAAAAGGAACAGAAAAATATTATTATGATTGAAACTCTATAAATTAACACCCCAACTCAAAAACGACTCTGTAACTTCATGTATAGCCCTTAAGCCATCCTGAAATTAAAATATTGTACAATTATTCATCAGATGTTCAATTGTCTCCTCTGCATCTCCGCATTCGCAACTAGGACTCTCAACTGAATTCCACTTGAAAAGCATGCAATCAAAACGGCCATGACCTGTTCTTATACGATTAAGAACAGTCCAAATATCTCTTGGAAGATCAAATCCAGGAACTTTGTTGGTGGGATCAGTTATTAAAGCTTTGTTTTGAATATTACATGTGTTCCATTCGGATTGCCAAATTGTTTTATCGCTTTCATTCGAGGTCAGAAAGTAATTGGACCAAAATGGTTTTAATCGTGTAACCTTATTATCTGAATAACTAATTGTTGAATTTTGCAGAGCTCAATCGTCTTCCTAGTAGCCATGGCTATGGCAAGTGCCAGCCTTCTCGGGCCTGTAGCCATCAACGGAGGTGCTACCCTCATCGGACCCTCAGGAGCTGTACTCAGATCAGGTCTTGCCGGTCCTTTGGCTGCTCCACTTGCTCTAGCTGGACCTGCAGGTTTGGGACTCGCTGGAGTTGGCATTGCTGCCCCCCTGGGAGTCAGATTAACTGCCACCAACTTGCGTGTTGCCCCAGCTGGTTCCCCAGTAGGTGTTTTGGTACCAGCCGGATCAGGACTTGAAGGACAATGGGTTCCAGACATTGGCGAAAGGCTACACGATGATGGTTCTTACAAACCAGAGATCTATGGAGCTTAAGAATTTTATAATTGACTGAACACTAGCTGTACCTCAAAGAACTGTTTTAGAAAAGAAGTTTATAATTAGATATTTGTCATGCCAATGCTGTTTATTATTCAGTTTCCTCATTATCAAGGAAAGATGCTTTCTGTGATCCACAAACTCCTATATTATTTCATTCGACAGGAACCCTCAAGACCTAAATTCGAGTTTGGACAACTGATAGAATTCAAATTGTTTCAAAAGAATTGTAGTCCTCAAATTTTGGCCTAAATCTTTCAAAATGCTACATCATATCAATTTCGACTTTGAAACTTATGATATAGTTCGAAAGCATGAAAAAACCATATCTTAATAGAGCTACACCATAAATTCTTCGAGATATTGTTGTCTCATAATATAATTTCTCTTGAATGGCATATTTTCCAGAAAAAATCCATTTTCTGAGATTTTAATGATGATGCAATATTTGAGAAACAATAATGTTCGAATGTAGACATCAACGCCCTGATCGGAACCTCAGGTACTGTAGACAGATCTGGTCTGGTTGCTCCTTTGGCTGCTCCGCTTGCTCTAGCTGGACCTGCAGGTTTGGGACTCGCTGGAGTTGGCTTAGCTGCTCCATTAGGAGTCAGATTAACTGCCACCAACTTGCGTGTTGCCCAAGCTGGTTCTCCAGTAGGAGTCTTGGTACCAGTCGGATCAGGACTTGAAGGACAATGGGTTCCAGACATTGGCGAAAGGCTACACGATGATAGTTCTTACAAACCAGAGATCTATGGAGCTTAAGAATTTTATAATTGACTGAACACTAGCTGTACCTCAAAGAACTGTTTTTAGAAAAGAAGTTTATAATTAGATATTGTCATGCCAATGCTGTTTATTATTCAGTTTCCTCATTATCATGGAAAGATGATTTCTGTGATCCACAAACTTCTATATTATTTCATTCGACAGGAACCCTCAAGACCTAAATTCGAATTTGGACAACTGATAGAATTCAAATTGTTTCAAAAGAACTGTAGTCTTCAAATTTTGCCTAAATCTTTCAAAATGCTACATCACATCAATTTCGACTTTGAAACTTATGATATAGTTCGAAAACATAAAAAGACCACATCTTAATAGAGAAACAATACATTATTCGAGATATTGCTGTCTCATAATATAATTTTCGGAAAAAATCCATATTATGAGATTTTACTGACAATGTAATATTTGAGAAACAATAATGTTCGAATGTAGTAATCAACGCCCTGATCGGAACCTCAGGTACTGTAGACAGATCTGGTCTGGTTGCTCCTTTGGCTGCTCCGCTTGCTCTAGCTGGACCTGCAGGTTTGGGACTCGCTGGAGTTGGCCTAGCTGCTCCATTAGGAGTCAGAGTAACTGCCACCAACTTGCGTGTTGCCCCAGCTGGTTCTCCAGTAGGTGTTTTGGTACCAGCCGGATCAGGACTTGAAGGACAATGGGTTCCAGACATTGGCGAAAGGCTACACGATGATGGTTCTTACAAACCAGAGATCTATGGAGCTTAAGAATTTTATAATTGACTGAACACTAGCTGTACCTCAAAGAACTGTTTTAGAAAAGAAGTTTATAATTAGATATTTGTCATGCCAATGCTGTTATTCATTCCGTTTGCTCAATATCATGGAAATATGTTTTTTTATCCGGAACTCTCCAGAATGTATACTTTCGTTCAAGAGAAACCTTTGAGAACTGGTTCATTACAGGTGGTATCAAAATTATTTCAAACGAAAGATCTTCCCTAAATGTTTTATAGCAAGCCGAAGGTTTACTTGTCTATGCAATATGAGGGTGTCAGAAGAAGTCTAGATGAAAGACATTCAGGTATTCGTGAAATTAATGAAAAAAATTTCGACAAAACCATTTGACTGAGAAATGTGAAGAAGTTGAAATTATTCAATACCTCAAACTTTTTCCTCACCTTTCGGCTACACGATGATGGTTCATACAAACCAGAGATCTATGGAGTTTAAGAATTTTTTGATTGTCTGAACACTAGTTTATAAGTTTATAATTAGATATTTGTCATGCCAATGCTTTTCCTCCTTCAATTCTTTGGACAACTGGTAGTAGTTACCCATTGTTCCAAACAAATGATCTTTTTGTTGATATAGCGATTTGGCAGAATATGAGAAACGCTTTGAATTCCATGTGCATAAAAAATTACTGTTTTCTCTACTCTCCACGTTTTCACACATAGATTTATAATACTAACTAGATGGCGAACCTGTCAAAAATTTTGAGGAAAACGGCGGCCATTTGCAGTTTGGGGTGAATTTGAGAGGTGTCACTTTTTCTATAAATTGAAATGTTAGAATTACCAATATTCCTTTTTTTATTTTATTTCAACGAATTAAAATGATAGGATTACCAATATTGTTCAATAACTAATCACAAGAATCGAAAATATTTATAATTTTAATAGACCAAAATGTAAGAGTTCATAGAACACTAATAAATAGAGTTCGTTTTTCATCACTTCTTTTAAAGGATGTTTCAATCAAAATTCGAGCACAAATGGCATAGAACATCAAAATATTTGTGTTTCATCCCAAACTGTAAATGGCGGTCATTTGCCTCACTTTTTTCTACGTGACAGTAAGGAAGTTCGACGTCCAGTTAGTATTATAGGTCCATGGATTTTGGAAGCAGATTTGTTCTGCTCAAAATTGTTCAAAGATGGTAAAGAAAAGTTCGCGTTTTCTGGAAACACTGTATCTATATTAGTGACCAGAAGGGAAACAGCTACACAAAAATGAAAGAACTTCGATGACAACTCTCTTCAGTTCAGTTTTTTACCTGTTAAGTTTCTATTGCCAATGCAGCTTTTTTGCTTGCCAACGCATAATACGCTTGAATTCGTTACTTATTATTGAAATGGCAACGAATTAACTAAACTTAGATATAATTTCACTACAGATTAACTACTCTACTCACCAGAATATTAGCATATCAATTTTTTCCTACCTGCAAAAAATAAATATATCAATAGCTGGTCATATTTAATTACGTTTAAGAAATAAAGTACAGAAAAACCTTTCTATCACTTCTGATAGAAATAAGATAATTTTAGTTCTATGCATTCAAAACCTAAACTAATAACTTTCGTATTCAAAGTACATGTGATGAATTAGCAGAAGAAAATTAAATAACAAGCGATAATATCACTTTTTTCCTCAGTATGAATTACTACAGTATTAAAATACTATACTCTGTTAATTTTATTGCTTTATGATTTACGACTAGTAGTTTCAATTGAATCATTACACAGCACAATATAATGTTTCAATAATTCCAAATTGAATTAATTCATTTACGATCTCCCAACATCCATTCAGCTTCTTGATTTGCTTCAAGGTGCTCATTCCGGAAGTTAAAGTGTTTATTTCTGGATTCTGAGTCGGTGAGTTATGAATTTTAAATGAAGTATTTCCGGCTTTTAAGGAATTAAAAAAATATCCCAGGAATTCTCAAGAAAGCCCGAGTTATTGATTGAAAGAAGCTCTCAAAAGTAATATAGCATCTGAGAAAAATCTTTCATTTAGGTCCCAATGCGGTTTTTCGAATTTTCTCGAATTTCTCTGTGTAAATAGAGCAAAATATGTATATGAATAATTAATTTTTTTATTTGATGTGTCAAGTAGGTCAAGTAGGCACACTGTCCCTCAAGAAACATGGGCACATTAAATTTACTTTCACCAATGCCCTTGCATTGATAGTTATTTAATCAACTAGGTTATTAAAGACAGCTACTAATGGTCAAGATATTTTAATGTGTGAGCGGAGCGAACGCCTTAATTGTTTGAGACCATTAGTCGCTGGATTAATAAACGAGTTGAAGATTTTTCCGACAATCTTAACATGAATTGAGTATGAATTCTTTATTGAAATACAATCTCCTTTTGCACAAGACATACATTTGACGTAATGGAATTTCTATGTTTCTATGTTCCAATAGAGTTTTGACATTTCTCGTAGTGCTTCTGAATACTTTGTGTACGGTTGCCATGGGGATTGCACATTAAAATATAGCAGAAATTGAGCATTAAAATGAGGCATTAATGATCAATTTCGTACCCATTAAAATCACCTTTTATTCCGAGGTCGGCGGAAAAAGATATTTTTAATCACCTAAATTACCGTTGAAGTTGTCCATTTTTCCTGGAAATTATTACAAAAAAGTGAAAACTTCGACGAACTTCAAGTGAATTGAAAATATTCCATAATGCTCAACTGTAGTTGAAGCGCACACAAAATCGTTTAATAATTAGCAGACAAACTAATGGAAAAATCTACGCTTTTATTTTCCGAATAATTCAAGATTACATAAAATGAATTGAATTTAACATACAAAAAAAATAGTATCATATTCATATAAACATTTCGAAATAATAAGGTTAAAACTTCGGAAATCGATGTTTTCCAAATTTTAAAACAAGTAGTGAAGAGTACCGATAATGATGGAAATATTAAAACCATCCATAATATTCATCTATAATTTCCATTGATTTGAATCATCAGCTCGGAGCACTATATCGATCAAGTAACGATGTGAATGTAATTCAAGATGAAAAGTGATTTTAATGACAAAAAAATTGATGATGCTCCGAATATCCATTCACACCGGTTAGAATCTACATTTTTAGATTATTGATTTTTTATTTTGATCGTTGAGATATCTGATGAATATAAAAAGATTCTCTTCACTATCTCCATCATATTGTTCTTCGTGTTTGTTCAGAAAACATCAAAAATAGCAACATGAAGACTTTGGTGAGTTTTTATTATTTTTTTATCCTTATTTGATTGTTCAACTAAAAAATTTGTATTATTCACTCAAAAATATTTGACGTAGATACAGGGTGAGGCAAAGTAATTCAATGATTTGAAAATTCAATAAAATAAAAACGCAAATATAGATTTGATTTTTTTCATCATCAAACAATTTTAATAGTTTATGATTAGACAGTTTTAACGATGATATCTGTCAAATGATATCCGTTATTGTCAATAAACTACGTTTTCCGTCGATCTCAAAATAAAAGGTGATTTTAATGTGTACGAAATTGAGCATTAATGACCCATTTTAATGCTTTTTTTTAGCCATTTTATGTGCAATCCTCATGGCAACTGTACACAAAGTATTCAGAATTACTACGAGACAAAACTCTATTGGAACATAGAAACATAGAAATTCCATTACGTCAAATGTATGTCTTGTACGAATTGAGAATGTATTTTAATCAAGAATGTATACAGTATTCATGTTGAGATTGTCGGAAAAATCTTGTAATGAACTCGGTTATTAATCGAGCGACTAATGGTCTCGAACTATTATCGCATTCGCTCCGCTCACGCATTAAAATATCTTGACCATTAGTCACTGTCTTTAATAACCTAGTTTATTAAATAACTATTTATGTCGATCTCAAAATAAAAGGGGATTTTAATGTGAACGGAATTGATCATTAATGACCCATTTTAATACTCAATTTCTGCTATATTTAATGTACAATCCTCATAGCAATAGTTCACAAAGTATTCAGAAGCACTACAAGAAATGTCAAAACTCTACTGGAATATAGATACATAGAAATTTCATTATGTTAAATGTGAGTCTTGTGCAAAATGAGAATGTATTCCAATCATGAATTCATAGAAAGTTCATATCGAGCGACTAATGTCCTCGAACTATTAACGCGTTCGCTCCGCTCACGCGTTGAATTTCTTGACAATTAGTCACTGTCTTTAATAACCTAGTTGATTAAATAACTATAATCGATTTCGGAAATGTCGCACCACTTCATCCAGCATTTCGTTGGCAATAGCCAAACGAATATCGCTCTTCAAATGGGCTGTAGTCATAGGACGATCGTTAAAAACATGAATTTTGAATATCCCCATACAAAATAGCAAGACTCTCAATCAGACTAATGGGCTGAAATTTTCTGAATGAGAAATCCAACTCTTTGATGAAAAACTATAGTCCATTCACGAAAGTTAAAGCGCATAGTAGGCGTTTGTTTATTTATCTGAAGTTGGCAGTATTTGCTGTCATAGCGTAAAATAAAGTCAACGTTGCCGAATGTACCCGGCCTTGTCCGATGAGATTGCGAGTTATCAGAGAACTCTATGCAATAATGACAACATTGCGTATACATCTGACAAGAAAAGAAACATTATATCCTAAAATTTTAATATACACAGTGGAATATGCCACATTTCCATGGCCAACCGATGGCTTAATCTTTCGTGAACGGACTATATAATGAATATCTCATTTTTATATCATTTTTTGATACCGATGTGTTTTTTACAGATCTCATATATTGGGATCATAGCTGTAATCCATGCAGCAGTAATTCCTCCCACTTCCAAGTGAATGAACCTGTAGAAAGGACCAGTATCCTTGGACCAAGTGGTTCAATCACTAGACAAAGAAACTTGATAACGACCAAAAATGGAGCACTTTCCTCTCAATCAACAATTCAAGAAGAAATAACAAATATTGTAGGACCAAGCGGCTCGATAAAAGAACAAAAATATCTAGGAAGCCTTGGACAGCCTCTTGAAGGAAACTCTCATGTTCAAGTAAAATATTCCTCACCAGTAGTATTGCAGAAAGTTTCTCATGAGATCGTAAATCTTCCATCAGAAAAAACCAGCATAGTGGGACCAAGTGGTTCTATAGTTCAAGAAAAAAGCCATAATTCAGGCATTCAAGTAGCCGTTTCTGGAATCAAACATGTTGAAACATCAGCAGCACATTCTGAAGACTGTGTCCATTCAGAAAAAATACATAAAGAAGCTGAGAACACTGCCAAACTTAATCAGAATGTTTACCTTCAACTTAAATCGCCAGTTCTAGTACAATACAAATTTCCATCAAGTCAAAGGCTGAAGTTTCCCAAGGATCCAATCTATTGAGTAAAGTAAAGACTATATAGTAGGACCAAGTGGTTCAATATCACAAGAACTCTCAACACGAAATAATAACTTCATCCCTAAAGTTCACAATGTGGTGAAAGATCTTCCAGCACCAGTCAAACCAGTTATTGTGAAGTATGGTTTTTCGTCAGTTCCACAAGTTGCAGTTCCTTACAATACTAATATTGCAGAAAAAACTAGTATTGTAGGTCCCAGTGGATCAATAACGCAAGAAATTCACTCAAACAAAAATGCCCCTTTCGTCGCAGTTAAACCAGTTGAAGTTCAATATGCTAAAGTGCCTATTTCTCATGGGACTTATGTAGTAAGTCAACCATCAGAGAAATCAGTCATAATAGGACCAAGCGGATCAATAACAAAGGAAGTAACATCAAATGTCAATGAACATTCTGCAGCAGTTCACAAAGTTGTGGCAGTTGCTCCTGTTGTCAAATCAGGTGTTTCGACCAGAACTGATATCGTAGGACCAAGTGGGCATATAACACAAGAAATTTCATCAAACTCAAATGGATATATTGCATCTGCTCCCCAAGTTGTGAGAATTGATACAATCTCGAAACCAGTATCATCGTCTCACGTTTTCGTTGCTTCTGAGAAACATATTCCTGCTGTGGTTAAGACAGAGGTTAAACCGTATCCCCCAGCTTCTAATGTTGCTCTTTCTTACTCAACCAATTCAGTTAATGGACCCATCGAAAAGACCAGTATTGTAGGTGCAAGTGGTTCAATCACTCAAGAAAAATATTTACAATCCACCAAAGATAATACCGTCAAAGTTACACCAGTTATTGCACAAGTCAATACTCCAGTATACGTTCAATATGCACAATATCCAGGTAAACATATAATTGTGGATAAGAGTTATATTCAAAATATTCCAGTTGAAAAAACCAATATTGTTGGACCAAGTGGCTCGATAACTCATGAAATAAGTTCTTCACCGACTGTTTCATCATCTCATGTTTTCGTTGCTTCTGAGAAACGTATTCCTGCTGTGGTTAAGACAGAGGTTAAGCCGTATCCCCCAGCTTCTAATGTTGCTCTTTCTTACTCAACCAATTCAGTTAATGGACCCATCGAAAAGACCAGTATTGTAGGTGCAAGTGGTTCAATCACTCAAGAAAAATATTTACAATCCACCAAAGATAATACCGTCAAAGTTACACCAGTTATTGCACAAGTCAATGCTCCAGTATCTGTTCAATATGCACAATATCCAGGTAAACATATAATTGTGGATAAGAGTTATATTCAGAATATTCCAGTTGAAAAAACCAATATTGTTGGACCAAGTGGATCGATAACTCATGAAATAAATTCTTCACCGACTGTTGATAAACTCCAAACTGCTGTAACGCAAATTAATAATGAAGCTGAGGACGATTGTGATGAGTCTCACGACGTCCATGTAGTGAGTGTAACGCCAGAGAAAAAAAACGTTGCCACAGCAGTTAACGTACCATTTACATCACCAATAGTAGTTCAATATGATGTTCCACAGTATGTCCAACATGTTGCATATGTTAAAGAACAAAGTACCATAATGTTCCCATAGAAAAAACTAAATTGTAGGACCTAGTGGTTCAGTAACGAGGGAGCAATATTTGCAATCAACTCAATCTGATGTTCAATCTCCTTTGAAGGTTCAGGTAACACCAGCAGCAGTTTCATATGTATCTCCTGTTGTTAAATATAGCTCAGAAAATGCACCTATAGAGAAGACTAGCATTCTTGGACCAAGTGGTTCAATAACTAGAGAGCAATATTTGCAATCGACTCAATCTGATGTTCAATCTCCTTTGAAGGTTCAGGTAACACCAGCAGCAGTTTCATATGTATCTCCTGTTGTTAAATATAGCTCAGAAAATGCACCTATAGAGAAGACTAGCATTCTTGGACCAAGTGGTTCAATAACTAGAGAGCAATATTTGCAATCAACTCAATCTGATGTTCAATCTCCTTTGAAGGTTCAGGTAACACCAGCAGCAGTTTCATATGTATCTCCTGTTGTTAAATATAGCTCAGAAAATGCACCTATAGAGAAGACTAGCATTCTTGGACCAAGTGGTTCAATAACTAGAGAGCAATATTTGCAATCAACTCAATCTGATGTTCAATCTCCTTTGAAGGTTCAGGTAACACCAGCAGCAGTTTCATATGTATCTCTGTTGTTAAATATAGCTCAGAAAATGCACCTATAGAGAAGACTAGCATTCTTGGACCAAGTGGTTCAATAACTAGAGAGCAATATTTGCAATCGACTCAATCTGATGTTCAATCTCCTTTGAAGGTTCAGGTAATACCAGCAGCAGTTTCATATACCTCTCCTGTTGTTACATATAGTTCAGATAATTCACCAATTGAAAAGACAAGTATTCTTGGACCAAGTGGTTCAATAACCAGGGAGCAATATTTGCAATCATCTCAAGCTGTTGTTCAATCTCCTTTGAGGTTCAGGTAACACCTGCAGCAGTTTCATATGTATCTCCTGTTGTTGGCTATAGTTCAGATAATACACCAATAGAAAAAACCAGCATTTTGGGACCAAGTGGTTCAATAACAAGGGAGCAATATTACAATCAGCCAAATCTTATGTTCAATCTCCTGTGGAATTTCAATACACACCAGTAGCAGTTTCATATGTATCCCCTGTTGTTGGATATAGTTCAGATAGTTCACCAATAGAAAAGACCAGTATTCTTGGACCAAGTGGTTCAATAGTACAAGAGAAAAATGTACAAGCAGGATACAAATCTGATGGAGACATCCATTTTTATTCGACACAACCTGTGTCAGTTGTTCAAGCTTCAGATGTATCTCCTTTTTATGGAAATGAGAAAACGAGTGTTTTTGGTCCAAGTGGTTCAATTACACAGGAAAGGAATTCAGGATCTTTTGTCTATCACGAAAATGGACTTGGTGACGTTTCGCCAATTAAAAATGTGTTTATTCCATATGAATTTGTGAAACAAAGTAATCCAGTGGTTAAAGTGACTCCTGCAGATAGCAATGTCCAGACTTATGGTCCTTACCCACCTAGTTCAAAATACCCAAATATTGCTGCACCAGACTGCTAGATGTTATACAATCTTTTAGTTGTTACTTAACTAGTTCTATTAATTTAAAGTATTGTAAACTAGAGACGATGTAACTTCCATCGAAGAATGCATCATTGCATTCATGAAACACATAATGTTATTAAATATATATGGATTTTATTTAGTTGAATAAATTTTTTATTTTTAAATTTTTTTATGATTACACAATTGCCCAAATAACCTTAAATTCTGCATGTTTCTCTCAAGAGTTCTTTTTTCATCTGTGGAAAGATCCTATATTTATGACGAGAAACTAATGTTTTAATTTAGGGAAATACTCAATATGAAGGTTCAGTAGACAATTTCTTGAAAACCTGAGGTTCTGAGAGAAGCTCAGAGCCGCTTCTTTCGAAAATCGATAAAGTTTAAATGTAATTTGTGGCACATAAGTGACACTTATCCATTTTTTTGTGGTTTTTTCGGTTTCTTTCGATTTTTTTTGGTCAGAAGCACTTTTCAGAAGAAAAATCAGGTGAAAGAAGTAGTTGTAATTTGGTTCAATGAAAAGAAGCTTTTAATATGAATATTTCATCTTATTCTTCAAACGAATTCAAAGATACGAACTATGTTTTTTCATTAACTAGCGAATGTGCAAATCCTTATCTCAAACTCTATCATAAGTATATGAAAAATAATTCACAAAAAAGTCTCACAATTTTCAAGATTCATTGAATGAATTTTCTTCCTCAAAATGTCTTCCTATATGGCGTGAGTAGAATTATAGTGTATTATGCAACGAGCGTATAATAACATGTATTATTGACGAGGTGAAGTTTAGGCCACGAGCAGTAGGCCAGTGGCCCAAATCACCGAGTGAATAACAGCAATTATAAGCAAGTAGCATACCATACTTTATTAACGACTACTGAAAATATTTCTTCCCTTCTATGATAACCGTGGAAAAGTCAAGTTGGCACATGAGAAATTGTTGGATAACTGGTCATTGTATATTTTGTAATAAAAATGCCCTAATTGATATAAAAAAAGTAGATTTGGCCCTCAATAGACAAGGTTTTCCCCTATTTGTTAGTTGAACTACTTCAGAATAGTGAGGAAATATCAATTTTAAGGATATAATATCAAACCTGAATTTATGAAGCATCTGACAGCAGTGAATAATAACTCATAACGTACTTATGTTTAATGGGTATCATTTTGGCCGAGCAAACAAACGTATAATTGGTGCTTTATACAATTAAAATTTTTTTGAACTTTTTTGAAGTGATGCATTGAAAAATATTAGAAGGTGCGAAAAAAGTAGATGAACTCTTCTACATATTACGTTGAAAATTTTCCAATTCTGTATGGATTTGGAGAAGGCATAAACATGTAAATGTTCTTCGGATATTCAGCAAGTTCTCTTCTATGAACAAGCGCAACAATAAGTTTTAATTTCATTGATTCACATCTGTTTTCACTGGGAATTGATGGCACAGCAGTAAAGAGAGAACTCATAAACGAAATTCATCTCATCATTTCGCGAAATATAACAGCTCGGTTTAATGGCTGTTTAAGGAATATTCAGACAGCATTTGAACCCGTTAAACTAGAACTCATTTCAACTAGTTAGCATGGAAGTTCAGCAGTTTTATCATACGGTATCATAGATTTTCTCAATGTATCAACACGATTTTACTGGGATAAAATTTGAATTTCGAAGAAATTTTATTTATGGGTATTTTGAATCATCTTATAATATGAGATAGAGTAGGCCGAAACAAAGAACCTTTTATCCATTTATCTATTCTATTGTAGTTATGTAGTAATTTTATTGAAACGAATAAAATTATAGTGAATTGAATCCACTGAAAAAGGCAGAAAATGGAAGGAAGAAAAATTTAGTGGCAATGTGGTGTCGGAAATTGTATTCAGATTTTCTGCAAAACTGCAAGTCCTAGGAAAAAGTTTGATTGCATAGTTGTAGACAACGAAAAGACCTACAACTTCTTTCTTGAGACTTTTTGCGTTACTTCCAAACTTACGAAAAAAATTCAAGAAATCAAATTGTTTGTTTCTCACGACATTTGGTAAAAACTTTTTTTTTCATGCTTTAAATATATTTTACTACTTCTATTTGAAATATAAATTAATTCAATTCAGATCAACTCAAAATCGAAAAGCATCCTGATTTACAATCAAAAGTCTCACGTAAAATGTCTGCGGTTTTTGAAGAAATCTGTGGTATTTTTGTTGGTTAAATTTTTTTCTCATTTATGTAGCATTAAAAAATCTATATTACTATGCTAAATGTACCCAGGAAATGCAAGGAACTTTGGTTGTTGCTTCAGCTGTGAAACTGGATGTAACATTTGAATGTTGACTGCAATATTTAAACTGAACGAATTTATGCTCGAAATTTCACGGTTCTAAAAAATTGAAGAAAAACAATTTGAGCATAAATTTATGCATTTTGAATCTTCAACGAATAAAAATCTCACAGACTTTTAAGAAAACTCTGATATTTCGACGTGAGAATTTTTGAATGATCATTAGAGTGCTTTTTCGATTTCAAGTCTATATGAGTCGAAAAAATGAATATTTTGAATGAAAGAATCACAGTTTGTTTGGTACATAAAAGGTTATTTTTCATCCAGTTCTGTAAATAAAATAAATTTTTGTGAAATATAAAAAAAGTCGAAACTTGGTTGTTTTAATTTTTTATGTGAATTTCGAGGTTATGATCAAAAAGTGTAGATACAAGAGTAGATCTTTTCATTACCTACATCTTTAATATTCAGCTCTTTTATAGCTATCGTTGTTTAGCCGGAAAATAAAATAAACCGTTTTTTACCCTTGAAAACTCACAAACTACCATATTTTTCCCTGCATTCTCTGCCTCTTTCGATGGGTTTCATTCTGCTGTTTTTTTTTCTCACTTTTTTATATTTTTTCAGCTTTTCAGATCTGGTCCATGTGGCCGAACATTAAAGAAAGCGTATTGGAATCCTGGGAAAGCATGCAGTTTTTTGTTTAAGTACAATACCATCGAGCAAGCATATCAATTCACACGACGGTACTCAACTGGATTATGCAGTTCAACTGGCAGGCATGTGAATTCGGGATTATCTATTCTATTCTTCTGATTTGATTCCAATCGGTTTTTTCGTTTTTTTTTCGGTCCCTGCTATAACAATCAACAGATTGTACTTATCATCGATTAGACTCCTGGTGATCCCAGATATATGTACAGTGTGTTTTATATGTTTAGTTTTTTTATGTTACAGATGTTAATTTTTCCTTTCATTTTCATTGTATCATCAACCTTCTCCAATGGGTTTTATTCTACAATTTTTTTCACTTTGTACCATTTTCAAAGACTTCAGCTTAGTGAATCATGGTTTATTTTTTCTACTATAACTAAAAGAAGATTATAAGCAAAGTTTTATTACCACATAGTTGTAATTGACATTTTCTGATTCCTTGAAGAACAAAGGACACTTTAATAATGTTTTCAGGGACGATATGAGTACCTTCAATAAATTGAAAAAAAAAACGAACGGAAAATGCCTTTCTTTCAGAACCTCAACCCCTCAGAATACCTTCACCTCAATGAAATGAAAGATGAAGAAATATTGCAACATCCAAATGGTCTAAATTGATCAGGAAGAATGCTCTCGATATTCTTATTGTAAACAACTTCTGATAAAGGTGTCCAAAACGCGGAAATTTGGTTGAGCCTTTGGGCGTGCCAAGGTTAAACAACGTCCTATATAAGCGTCTAATAGTTTGATGTCTGGTATCAGTTGAATAAATCTTCAGCCGAATTCAAAACCACTATGAACTCATTCGTAAGTACAATGTTATTCGATCATTTTCCTTTTTAAATTCATCGTCTTTCTTTTCGGTACCAATGATATCGTGAAAACAGAAAATTTGAAAATTCGGTAAATATCGAATTTCGGCGACCAGCAGATATCGACCAGATTTTCGATGTCATTGTATTCATCGAGTCTTCCTGAACAACATTAGTGTCTTAGTTCTTAGTTTAGAAAATATGGGCCCCAAAGTTCCAAAAATGTTCCATCTTCACGTCGCTTTTTTCACAATTAAACCTGTTATGGAAATAAAGAGATTCTTTTTTTCAATATTCCAATTGAATTTTTTATGGTTCTGTTAACACACTGGCCACAAAATTTTGCATGAACATTCAGTATAACAATCTTTATCCACAAATTTCACTCGAATCGGATATTTTTTTAAGGAAATATAAAGTTTCTTCTTTTAAATATTTCAATAAAATTTTCTTTGGTTCTGTGTACATTATGGCCGCAAAATTTTGCATGAAGCTTGTTATGAGCATCTTGCATGTGGCCGCAACCTTTCATTTCGAATGATTTCGTTTTGTCTGAGATATTAGGTAACATAATTTTGAATGACCCTTTTTATGGACCACCCTGTACGATTTAGTTGGTTAAAGAACTTAACTGAGTCATTTGGGAACTAAACTCACTCTATAAATCTCAAGTCTCTAGGACAATGCCTTCGAAGTTATCGTGCTAACGGTCTGACAGCCCAATGGCTGTTCCTATCGGTACCCTATCGTTGGGCACCATTTTCGGCTCAAAATTCGAAAATTACAGACATTTCGGCAAAATGATGAAGCACTCGTTTAAGTAGAACGAGCGCTCAAAAATAAGAATATGGAAATATCAGCCGAAGTAATATTCTTTTTGCTACGGATACAAACAATTCAGCTCAATAGGAATAGTTTTTTAATTTTCTGTATGCATTATTTTTGATAAGTTTGATGTGTTAGTTGTAAAACTCTATTTTTCATACCTTTGGTTGAATTCATCTTCATGTTAAATGGGTGGCAGGATTTATAATGTAGGTATATACCAGAACTAGTAGGTTTCATGTACCATTTTGTTTTCAATGTTGTTTCCGATCTTTCAACTCTCATATCTAAGAATGGTAGACTGTTGTTAACTTTTTCCTCAAATGTGAACTGTAAATTGGTATTATAACTATTGAAGTACCTACTTGAGAACAATGTCAATAGATCCTTCGGGAATCATGCAGATGATGTCATCGACGAATTTTTTTTAAAAAGGTATAATGAATGGAAGTTTACGTAGAACTGCAGTAGTATCCTCTTAGCAATGTTACCAAATATGTTACAGATTTATATTTATTTATATTTCCAGGTTGCAGTAGTTTTCTTCGCCGCTTTGGCAGCAGCCAATGCTGGTGTGATTACCAATGCCGGTCTTATTGCCCCCTTGGCCTACTCTGCCATCCCAACAGGCCACATCGTTCAAGGTCCAAGCTCAAGAACCACTGTGGTAGGACCAGACGGTAGCGCAATCTCTTCAGTTGCCCCAGGAGGTACCATCATCACTGACGATGCTGGTACCATTGTTGCCCAAGGTGCTCCAGCTGCTGTCATTGCTCCAGCTACCAGACTTGCACTAGCTCACTCTCCTCTTGTAGCTTCTCCATTGGTTGCTGCTCCAGCCATCACCACCTATGCTGCTCATGCCCCAGTCTTGGCCCACCATGCTCTCGCTGTACCAGCTCTTGGAAGGGTAGCTGCCGAAAACACCGTTATCGCTGGACCCTCTGGTACCATTTCTCAATCTAGAGCTCTTGACTCTGCTCATGTTACAGTTTGGTAAATTGTGGATATGTTAGTTTAGGTAATAAAATGTATATTTGGTGATATGATTTTTTTTCGTTTATTGAAAAAAATCCGACGAATTTGCCTGTTTCCAATAAAATAGCATTTTGATCAATGCTCAACAATTTCTTCACATAAACCAAAGCAAAAATATCTCCGTATATCAATGTTCTGAAATGCTAGCGTTTCTTAGAATTGTCGAGTAATTAAAATGTTTCTGGAAACCTAAATATGACTGATTAGAAACAATCTACATGAAAAAAATTAATTGAAACCAATTGAAGCTCAAAACCATCAAATTAAGAGTCAGGACCTCTTTAAGAAACATAATTCTTCGATACTTGCAATCAGTCCATTCGGGAATCGAAGGAAATGAAGAGGCACTTGCTAAAGAGGGCGCACGAATGTCACTCATTGGTCCAGAACCCTTCTTGGTGTAGGTGAATGTACCTATAAAAAGGAGTTTCTGGAGAAGGAGAAAGCCGAGAAGGAAAACTCTGGCGGAATCTCCTAGGGATGGATCATTCCACTAATTCCCTTCGGAATTTGAAATAGCAAAATCCAAAAGATATCTGTATCTTGGTAAGAAACAATTACACCTCCTCACTGGTTTTCTTACAGAACACTGTCGCCTCAGGAAGCACCTGTTGAGGATGGGATTATCGGACACTGACAAGTGTAGGTTCTGTGGGAAGGAGGAAGAAACCCCCATTCACCTTGTCACGGAATGCTTTATCATTGCTAGCCTAAGGAGAGAATGCCTTGGGCGAGAAACTTGTAAAGGTGAGGAACTAGCCTCGTTGAAGCCTTCACAGATATTGGATTTCTCTTAAACTACAAGGTGAGCTGTAAAGAGTGTAGTCAGAACAGCTCTGTAAGATGGCACAATAGACTTTGAGGTGGCAATGAACTGTAACCCCTTTTTAAACTATAACTATAACAAATCAATCTATGCAAGAAATTATAGAAGTCATCCGGATATATTGAAGGAAATGATAAATTATAAATAGAAAACGAATAAACAAGCGCAGTGTATCTCTAAAGGACTAGACTACAGAACATACAATCTAGACTAGTCAGAAGATTTATTTCGCGGTGAGTTCTTTAGTATTAAAACATACACAACAATCAGCATCTTCTCGACTGGTATCAGTAATTAAACTTTCATATCTTTATATTATTCAAGTGTAGAATAACGACAATAACAATATTCATTCATAGTAGCAATGAGTAGTTTGAAAAGGTATGTATATTTCGGAATATGATGTAAAATACATAAACGCATTTATATTTCGGAGAATAATCCAATAAATGTCAATTTTCATTTCTTGGAGAGGGTTGCAACCCATCAGGAATAGAGAAAATGGCTAGTTTTGACCCACAAATGTCTGCATGGATTGAAATTTGTATGAACTTGCAGCTTGTGTTTTAAAAAAGTGACTAGAAACAAGCTTTATTTCTCAGGTTCTGTACATCTGTCATCGAAAATCTACCAATCTCAACATTCTAATAAATTTTGATTCGTTGTGAGTTATTGAGACACCCTGTAGGTATAGATGATAATTAATTTTGCTGATGTTATTGTACTATTGTCGCAGCTATCCAAATTTCATAGTAGGTACACTCAAATGATTTAACCATGAGCTGAAAGCCAGAAATTCAAACTAAGGCAATATCAAAGAAGAATCAGATTGCATAAAATAAATATACATAGGTATTATCTAATGTGTTGATAAATGGCAATTCACTTTTTACAAGAAGAGTAAATTCACTTGGCGACGGTGTGATGACCGATTATTCTCTGGTCGGAGAACAGGTCCATTAGCATAACAATATCCGGATATTTCGAGCGTGTCAAGGTTGGTCGAGATGAATTCTGCCATATAAAAAGTATTGTTTATGCCATACTGTAACAGTGAAATTCTTCATTTCGTATCACAATCATCATGAATTCTATCGTGAGTAAAATATGTATATTGAATTTAGACCTATATTATGATTAATATTTTTTTCTTTAAGGTTGCCGTTGTTTTCTTTGCCGTCGTGGCTGCCAATGCGGGCATTTTAGCTCCTAGTAGTTTGGTCACTAGCACTCATGCCCCCCCTGCAATTATAACTTACTCCTCACCTCTTGCCTACTACGCTCCACTTGCTGATCCTGATCATGCTGCTGAAAGTACTGTAGTTGCTGGTTCATCTGGAACCATCACCAATACTAAGAGCATTACCACCCCAGCAATTGCTACCACATCTGACCTTCCAACTATCTACGCTTACAAAGGTCTCTACTTGTAAATACCAAAAAATTAATAAAATGTTATAATTTTGAAATGAGTTTTGTGTACAATCCTATGATCTTGAGAATACGCATTCATTGTTTTACTCTGCGAACTTGAATAGCTTTTATATTTCTGAAAATGTGTTTTTTTACTGAAGCTTTTCCAATAAGAGGTGTCATTTTGAATACCCCGCTATTTCGGTAGATGTCACGTTTGAAGCTGTCATTTTTTGACATTTGACAAGAAGAAAAACTACGCCGTCAATGAAAATGGAACGATGCACGCTTCAAAAACGCATTGAAATTATTGAAATTCACTATAAAAATGGTTAAAATTGGCATCGTAAAACTCGAACATGGGTCGTAGTGAAGCACCTTGTCGGACCGCAATAAAGAAATTGGTGGAAAAATTCGAGCTGTTGGAACAAGTTAGTGATGTGAACACTCAAGAACAGGATATTGCTGCTGTAGCCGGAAATGTTGAAGAAAACCCAGGTTTGTCCATTCCTCGTCGTTCTTTGGAATTGGGCATTCCACAAACGTCATTGCACCGTATTTTGCATAAAGATTTGGGTCTAAACAGGCCCGCCGTAAGCAGGCGTGCAAGGGGGCGGCAAATCCAAACAACGTGGTAAGCGGGGGATGGGGGGGCGTAGAAGCAATAAAAAGGGGGGCGGTTGTCCAACTCCAACTGCTTTAAAATTTTGCCAACTGTCATAGAAACATAGAAATTTTGCCATATGCGATCGAAACTTTGCCAACTGCTTTAAAATTGCTCCAAATCCGTTCAACATTGGGGGCGGCAAGGTCTCCCCATCCCCCTTAGAGAGACTTTTTCTCTGAAGGATCGGGAAGACAGGCGGTCAACATCGATAATTTCCGTATATCCACGGAATTCAGTGCCGCCCCCCGAAGTTCCCACGAACTCAATGTAGAAACAGATTTTTCCACCAATCAATAATATCAAACAAAGAAGAAAACCAACACAATTTCAATATGAACACAGTGATGAAGTTTTATCCGACCCAATAACCAAATACCGAGTGGAGTACTGAGGGTAATTAACCGCCTCCCCCAGGAAAAAGTTTTTTACACTAAATCCTCGAATGGAAACGATCTAATGTTATTTTCCACTATTGAAGGGATAGCTTCTTCTTTATAATAAAATAAAAATCCGATCATTTATACTGAAAAATGGCATTTTTCTTTGAATATCAAAATAACACCTCTTATTGGAAACCCTTTATTAAACCATCGATCAACATTCAGTAACCAAAGAAAAAATTTATATCCAGGAACATTTGAAAGGACTGAGAACCGAGAGGGATTAGATCAGTCTTGGCTCGATATTCGAAAATGACAGACATTTCTCAAAACAATAACACGCCGTTTACCTAGGAACAAGCGTACAAAAAAGAAAAACACACTGCTAAACGATCATGGCAACTATCCCGGAAAATTTATGATATTGGATAACGAAAGCAATTAACAAAATGCTGTTTCAGTGGAATGATATTTATTTTGATTAATTCTGTTATTTCAAAAACGACAGACAGTAATTTGAGTGCCATGTACAACAATGTTTCAATAAATATAAACAACAAAGTGATCGCCCACATGTCAGGCTGGTTACTGTATTTATGAATATCAAAGAAATCTCTGACGTGAAGTTAGAAGCTTTTGGTGGTTTGTTTATATGGCGACAACGATCAATCAGATTTGAATATTCTTGAGCTATTAGCTTTATTATACTCATTGTATAGTTTAACTTTCCTGTTCAAATCTTAAACCAAATCAGAAAATTTTGAGATTCGTCGTTCCTTCTAGAAGTTGTTGGAAGGCACAACTTCAAGACTTATAATTTTCTGCGGTTATATCCCTATAACGAACTATTCTATATAACTACATAATTGAGTAGAAGACAATTCACCTTGCAAATTCCATATTAAAAACAACCTCTGAAACGAAGTAAATTCTCTCTACAAAGAAATATTCGAAAAACATTTGAATGGGTACTGGTAAGAAGGTGTAAGGACGGGTGTTTTCCGGAATTTTTCGGATCTACGTAATAAATCCCGAACTTAACCTAAATCATTAAGGCGGGCAGAGAGATCCCTCTGAAACAGTTTCAATACACCCTTGGCTGTTCGGTTTCAATCTAACCATTACGCTATTTTGAAAAAATGTGCGAAAATGTCTAAAAGCAAGTGCTTAAGTTTGAATGATAAACCTAAATTTATCAGTGAAATCGACTGCGACATTGCCGAGTATAGAGAACAATTTTGTATAACGAAATTTCTCTTCATAACGGATATTTTTGTAAATTTAGCGCTTTCTGTATAGGGAAGTTCCACTGTATTTGTATTTGAAAAAATAACTCAGAAGACAGCGAATTTGGGATGCACTGTATCGGGTGTCCCGAATTCGTTGTCTAGTGAGGGGATCTCAGAAACCCTTGGAGCTAGAAGGAATGAATGGCACATTTTCGGGCTCGATTTTTGAGAGATTTATTTTGGCGAAAACCGTAACCTTGTAAGTTCAAACCGTTTTCGAGATATTAGCGAAAAGTGGAAAATGGCGTGAAATGAAAAGTTCTCATAACTTCTTCATTACTGGCGCTATGAACATGAAACGAAAACATTATACAGGCACTTTTTTTCGTAGAATTCTTTGATGTAATCAAATTTTTTTTATTGCGTTTTTTTCGAAGTTATAATACAAACTTGTGTTTTTTTAAATGTGAACCATAAGCATTTGAATATCAGATTGAACCGTCTTTTTTTTCTTTTCAAAATATATTACTTAATATATAAATTTTTTATTAAACTGTAAAAAACATCAAAAGTTTTATTTTCACACGAAAAATCGAATGGTGTGTCTAAATATGATAATCTGTGAACATCAAATGATTAATAGATAAGAACAGATAACAAATTTTTCATAAATATTGTGCGAAGTGAAGTCCATTTTGGTCAATGCAAAGCTCACACCTTCTTTCTGACATTGTGAGGTGTTAGCTTTGCATTGACCAAAATGGACTTCACTTCGCACAATATTTAATAAAAAATTTGTTATCTGTTCTTATCTCTTAATCATTTGATGTTCACAGATTATCATATTTAGACAACCATTCGATTTTTCGTGTGAAAATAAAACTTTTGATGTTTTTTACAGTTTAATAAGAAATTTATATATTAAGTAATATATTTTTGAAAAGGGAAAAAAAAGACGGTTCAATCTGATATTCAAATGCTTATGGTTCACATTTAAAAAAAACACAAGTTTGTATTATAACTTCGAAAAAACGCAATAAAAAAAAATTTGATTACATCAAAGAATTCTACGAAAAAAAGTGCCTGTATAATGTTTTCGTTTCATGTTCATAGCGCCAGTAATGAAGAAGTTATGAGAACTTTTAATTTCACGCCATTTTCCACTTTTCGCTAATATCTCGAAAACGGTTGAACTTACAAGGTTACGGTTTTCGCCAAATTAAATCTCTCAAAAATCGAGCCCGAAAATGTGCCATTCATTTCCTTCTAGCTCCAAGGGTTTCTGAGATCCCCTCACTAGACAACGAATTCGGGACACCCGATACAATACAAATGTTAACGGTATATGTCGAACACTATTTCACGATTAAATTTTGTCTAAATCTTTTCTAGTGAAGACAACTTTACCAAAAGCAGTATATTCCTGTTTTCCAACGTTTTCCAACAATTATTACAAAAACTATAATAAAACCATGAAGCGTACCGAATTCTGTATGTTGAACGGAATTCAGGAATGTGAGGTTTGTTGTATTCACTGAATAGGAAAAATTATTTCATACGACTTTATTTATTTCACAGCATTTACAAGTAGAGACCTCCATAAGCGTAGGCACTGGGAAGGGCGTATCTGGCAGCAATTGCTGGGGTGGCAATGCTCTTGGTATTGGTGATGGTTCCAGATGGACCAGCAACTACAGTGTTTTCAGTAGCTTGACCAAGAGCAGTAATTGGGGCAGAGTAGGCGGTGTAAGCTGAGGCAGCAAGTGGAGCTGAGTAGGCAAGAGGTGCGTTGTATGCAAGAGGTGCAGAGTAGGCTGTGAGTGCAGGAGCGGCGTAAGTGCTAGCGATCAAACCACTGGGAGCTAAGATGCCTGCATTGGCGGCAGCCACGACGGCAAAGAAAACTACGGCAGCCTGAAATAATTAAGTCATTGAATATTATATTCCGAGAATTATCGACTCCAACATGTCTACTTATGTTTGTATCAGAAAACACTTGGCAAAGGCAGACACAAAAGGTCGAAATTTTCAATATCAGAGTAATAGTCCAGGGGCCAGCGCCTGTTTTTCATAAACATTACCAACAATCTGAATATTTGTGAGTAGCTTCAATTTGACGAGATGCCCAACTTTTTCCTCTACGAAAATTCTCGATAGTGAGAGTTAATACAGTATGGAAGCGTCAAACGTGTTAACTAGATGAATGTTCGAATTTTATTACTAACAGCTACTAAATTGAATCTTGAAAAAATTTATTACGAATTGAAAACAATAATTGTCCTACAAAAATGATGATTGTATCAAAGTGTCCCCCACTCCCATACATATATCAACAACTATGTAAAAAAAAATTATTACTAACCGGCTGATTTTTTCACTGTTGCTTACCAAATATTTTCTTCATGAGGTGATCGAATTGTAGGAATTTGTAGGATAATGTGATCAGTTCATAAAGAAAATATTTGATAAGCAACAGTGAAAAAATCAACCGGTTGATAATAATTTTTTCAGACCTTGTTGTTATATGTTGGGAGTGGGGACACTTTGATAGAATCATCATTTTTGTAGGACAGTTTTTTTTTCAATTTGTAATAAAATCGTTTCAAGATTTAATTTATGAAGTAGCTGTTAGTAATAAAATTTGAACATTCACCCATTCAACACTTCCGACTTCTCCACACTGTATTAGACCTCACTATCGAGATTTTTCGTAGAGGAAGAAGTTGGGCGTCTCGTCGAAATTAAGCTACTCACAAATATTCAGATTGTTACTAATCATCATGTAAAACAGGCGCTGGCCCATGGACTATAATACTTACGATTGAGTTCATGTTTGGTTTGCGATTGGAGATTGTCCACTGACGAAATTCTTTGCAGCTTCGACTTTTATACTGGTCCAGTATTCTCTCAATCCGGACCATTGAAGGTCAAATCCTGACCCGCCCCAATAATTCGGTGATCACATTTTAGATAATTTGTCATTTGACTGAATTCTCTCGAAGAAAAATTGAAAATTGGAGTTTTGCGAAACCGCGTCTGTGAAAACTTTTTATTTCTGACATCACAGGATTGAACATTTTTCTTCACTTGTTTGTATTGTACTAGTGATTTGCAACAAAGAATGTCATATAACCTCAAAATTTCTACATCATTCCATTGAAGAATAAATTTTGTTGAAAACATAAGTACCAGATGAGGTTCTGAGATTGTTAAATCCGATATTTGTCGAGCTGAAATTCAGTGTTTCTGTTCTATCAAGAGTATAATTTTTCATCTTGTGGATAAATGAAAAATACTTCAATTGTTCGAAATTGCCAATAAGTGTGAGGGGAATGGCTCTCATATCGAGCATTTGTTCATTTGGTTTTTTTTATGAATCATAGGTGCTACTGATCCTCTTTTTGTGTTTACCTATATTGTTTTTTGAATAATTCTTATAATATTGAAAGATAAACTAATGAAACAGGATTTCGAGATATAAAGAAATATTTAGAATGCGTCAGGATTATTTTAGCATTTCGAATTCAGGAATATAGTAGTTTCTTCAAGTGAAAATGAATAAATTGTAATATTCGACTTTCAACATGAAAACTATAAAAATTTGTGCCATTGAAACTGAAAACATATTTTTACTCAGTGTTTTACGCAGATTCAAAGTTTCCATTTCAATTTTTTTTGTCATATACCGAGTGATATTTCTCACCCGACACGGAAATTGCAATTTTTGAACACAGACCTGCAATTTTTGAGAATTTTTCCTTCTCAATCTGATGAAGAATATGTTTAGTAGCTCGCCAAATATCAGCGAAAAATTTGTGATATTGACGAAGATATGGGAGTTTATAGTTTAAGCACTTTTGCAAAAAACACCCTGTATCTCTGGAACTAATAGCCTTATGGGACATTTAAACACACAATCCTTATTCAGATTCAGGTCCTCCATCTCCAGTTAGCCGTTGTCCCTTACGTCACCAGTCACCCTCTGTATATCAAATTGATACATTTGTTTGCTTCCAGTAGTCTTCGGAATATTTGTGCATAATTATTGGGTATGAGGCGCATAGATAAACCCAAGATAAAACTGACGAAATATTTTTCATTGAGGAACTTCCCTCAACTTGTAAATACCAAAAATCGTATCTGCATTATGTTTATAGCTGAAACACGTAACTGTATAATTAGCTATCCTGGAGTGAGACAAATAGCGGAATATGCGGTGCGAAATAACTCCAACTATTTAAATGTTAATTATTATCATTTCCAAATGTCATGTCGAGTGTAGGTGCTCCTTGATAGTATCTCCAGAAATTAACATTTAATTCGGGAAACTTTAGAGAATTACACTTCGGGCGTGTCAAGGTTACTACCTATCTTGATCCGCAACAATTCTTGCTGCTATAAGATGAATATATAAGGTGAATTCAACACGAAATACTTTAGTGGATATCGTCCAGTAAGCACACAATCATCATGAACTCAATCGTAAGTGTTATAACTATTGAAAAATTCTGACAAGTGTCATGAACCCAATACATGATATAATCATTATTTAAATATTTCAGGCTGCCGTAGTTTTCTTTGCCGTCGTGGCTGCCGCCAATGCAGGCATTTTAGCTCCCAGCGTTTGATCGCTAGCACTTACGCCGCTCCTGCACTCACAGCCTACTCTGCACCTCTTGCATACAACGCACCTCTTGCCTACTCAGCTCCACTTGCTGCTCCAGCTTACACCGCCTACTCTGCCCCAATTGCTGCTCTTGGTCATGCTACTGAAAACACTGTAGTTGCTGGTCCATCTGGAACCATCACCAATACCAAGAGCATTGCCACCCCAGCAATTGCTGCCAGATACGCCCTTCCTAGTGCCTACGCTTATGGAGGTCTCTACTTGTAAATAACGAAAATTAAATAAAACAATCTAAAACTCATTTGTTTCTTATGATTTGGACAGTATCTTTCTTGATTTCTTTTTTGAAACGAGCGTGTTCGGAGTCCTATTTAGGATTGGATTTCGTAGAAAACATCATTAGTCATCATTCAGAGGATAATACTAGTATTTTTTCACCCACTTCAACTGTAATACAGCTGAGAATTCAGTTCAAAATAGGAATTATGACAGTAGTTTCCCAGCTCAGTTGAAGTGAGTAAAAAGAATACTAATAATGTTATAAACTGAGCAAATTATTTAAATCACTCGAATGGAGGATTTTCCGAAAAGAAGTGTATTTTGAATAGCCCGCTATTTTGGTAGATGTCACGTTTGAAGCTGTCAATTTTGACATGTGACAAGTGGAAACTACGTCATTCATGAAAATTCTTCAAGAACGCACTGAAATTATTGTAACTCACTATAAAAATGGTGAAAATTTTTCAGAGACATTTTTGGATCGTCGTGAAGCACGTTGTCAGACCGCAATAAAGAAATTGGTGGAAACATTCGAGCTGTTGGAACAAGTTAGTGATGCGAAGAATAAAACACGTGCACCTCGCTCAAGAACAAACAAGAATATTGCTGCTGTAGCCGAAGTGTTGTCTATTCTTCGTCATTCTTTGGAATTAGGCATTACCAGCACAAACGTCATTACAGCCTATTTTGTATTTTGCATAAAGATTTGGGTCTTAAGGCTGATTAAGTTCAGTCAATTCAAGAACTCAAGCCGGCCGATCATAAACAACGTCGTGTCTTTGCTAATAGGATAGTTGAAATGCATAAAAATTATCCGAATTTCAATCGAAAATCATCTTGAGTGATGAGGCCCATTTCCACCTCGGTAGCTTCGTCAAAACTTTTTGGCCTGAATAGGATATCCTGTTGAATTTATAATATTCTTTTTAGACGAGATCTTGGCGATTAATTGAAGAAACAAATGAGTATCCCCAGGAGAAATATAAAGTGCATCTAAATAATGATTTTTTATAAAAATTGTGCTTTTGTGCAATATACGATGAAAAATGATCAATTTATAGATTTAAGCTGGCAATTCAATTAGATTCACATTTGAATAATCGCAATATTTCCTCTACTCTATGTCACAGAAATTCAAAAATGTTTGTGCTGAACGTGAAGTCAGCACCAAAAACTGCAATTGTCAATCTCCCAAAAACTGCAATGGTACAATAATATGATGAGCCATCAGTATAGGCTCTAATGGGTCGATTACATTGAGATACTTTACAAGCTGCTACTGAGCGACTTCAGAAGCGAGTGAATTAGCTTTTGAGATTGTGATGATTACACACAAAACTGTCTACTCACTGAGTAGCCAACAATCTAGCGATCCACGTGAGCTTTATGTTTATATCGTCAAGGATCTAAGATAAATGTCGAATACGTATTCAAATTTAAGAACCAGAACCACCGAGTAAATGAGAATTCACAGATTGTTCAGTAGCAACTGTCATTACACACGGCTTGTTTACATGCCAACAAGCCATAACGTCAGCGATTTAGCTTGTAAAGTAGCCAGCTTTCAACTTTAGTCGCAGCTTTCAACTTTAGTCGCAGCTTTCTTACAATCAGATTGTTGGCTTGTGAACACGATTACACTGAGCGAATTTACAATCAGCTACTAAATTCGCTCAGTAGCAGCTTATGGAGTAATTGACCCATTAATATTGGATATAGTATCAGAATTAGTGCTTCAAACGTTTGCCAGATTACTGATGAAATCTGTTAATTGACAGATTTCTATTTTATCACAGTGGCACTAATACGCCATTTTTTTATAGCAGTAACATCTATTTCAATCAACATAATGTTTCAACTGGGGATCTTTTTCTGTTTTTTTAAACATATCGTCAAGATAAGCTCATATATATGATAATTATAGTTAGAATTATACATTCAACAGGATGATCTTTTCAGCCCAGAAAGTAGAAAATGAAAAAATGTATAGGGCATTTAATCATAGTATTTGGATTATACGAATAATTTGCTATGTTTCTAAAATATCCTCTGAATGATGAGTAATGAGGTGTTCAACGATCCCAATTTAAAATAGGACTCCAAAACATGCTTGTTTAAAAAAGAAAATAAATAAATAAAGAGGTTCTGACAGAAACATACAAAATATCGAGTTTCACAAAATTTTATTTATTTCTTGATATTTACAAGTAGAGACCTCCATAAGCGTAGGGACTGGGAAGGGCGTATCTGGCAGCAATTGCTGGGGTGGCAATGCTCTTGGTATTGGTGATGGTTCCAGATGGACCAGCAACTACAGTGTTTTCAGTAGCATGACCAAGAGCAGCAATTGGGGCAGAGTAGGCGGTGTAAGCTGGAGCAGCAAGTGGAGCTGAGTAGGCAAGAGGTGCGTTGTATGCAAGAGGTGCAGAGTAGGCTGTGAGTGCAGGAGCGGCGTAAGTGCTAGCGATCAAACCGCTGGGAGCTAAGATGCCTGCATTGGCGGCAGCCACGACGGCAAAGAAAACTACGGCAGCCTGAATAGAAAAAATATGATTATTTCATTTCGTTGGGAAAGTCAGGGAATTTGCAACAATTGTTATAATATTGTCATTGATCCAAAATATTCTCTTAGATAAGAAATAAGATACTTACGATTGAGTTCATGTTTGTTGTTTCACGAATGAAGGTGGTCCACTGACTCCATACGATTTGGTTTCAACTTTTATACCAAGTGATTGGAGTCTTGATTCGTCGTTTAGTGTACATATTTACCTTGGCACGCCTTGCACTTTTTCCGTATTGCAGTTATGTTCTCTTTATCGGTACCAAATATCGATTGTACAATAAAAAATAAGGACGTTTTTCTAGAATATCACTTTAGGTTATTTTTTCTAATTGCTCTAAAACTTATTTTTTCCAGTTAAAAATTTAAAATTCAAAAAAAACCCTAAGCAGGAGTTTTGAGCACTAGTTCTGAAGACTATTACCCACCTCAAAATTTTCTTATGGGATTTGAGATTGATACCAAATATATAACTGCATTATCCCATCATAATTGGAATTATATTCTGGAAGTCATTCAAAAGATGAAATATGTAAAAATAAATAATTTCAAAAATTTAACTCCTTGGTTCTGATGATGCGATCCCCTTGAAATTTTGCATGAACATTCAGTATAGTAGTTTTTATTTTCAGAATAAAATTCACTGGAATCGAATATTCCGTTATGAAAATATAAAGAGTCTTCTTTCAATATTCCAATTGAATTTTCTATGGTTCTGTTGAGAGTATGGCTGCAAAATTCTGCATTCTGCAATCCTCATTCGCAGAAAAAATTTTACTCGAATCGGATATGCTGTTATGGAAATATAAAGGTTTTTCTTTTCAATATTTTAATTTTTTTTAATTGAATTTTCTATAGTTCTGTTAAAACTATGGCCACGAAATTTCGGATGAACATTCAGAATATCGATCTCCATTCACAAAAAAAATTTCACTTGAATGGGTTATCTTTTTATGGAAATATGAAGTTTCTTTTTATCAATATTCCAATTGAATTTTTTATGGTTCTGTTCATACTATGGCTTTTTGTACCTAACCTAACCTTACTTTGAGATAAAATCTGATATTTTTCTCGTGTATAATACACTATTTTTTCTGTGACAGGAAAAACGACCATTTAGTTGTGAAAGAAATATAACTGTTATTTGAGAAGTTATATTTCTTTCACTTTTAAAAAGTTGGTTATTTGTCACAGCAAAAAAAGTGTATTAAATACGGGAAAAATTGTAGATTTTAGCTCTCGAACAGAACCTCGAGTTAAAATCTAATACTTTTTCCCCTATTCATACTATCTGCTGATTAACCTTGCAGTTTAATTGCAGTAAGTTTCATTGTGAAAACTCCTGTCAAATGCAACAATTTCGTTGAACGCAAGAAATGATCATATAATGTCAGCAGCTTCCGCAGACAGAAGTCTGGGCGTATCAAGGTTAGTATCTTTCTTTATCAATTTTGATACAATCAGATTTATGTATATAAGGTGAATATTTCACGAATTTCGTCAGTTGATATCCTCCAGCTAACAAACAACCATCATGAACTCAATCGTGAGTTGAAAGAAAAGAATATAATTATTGTTGTAAATTCACTGAATATAAAATAATATTTTTTTTCATTTCAGGCTGCCGTAGTTTTCTTCGCCGTCGTGGCTGCCGCCAATGCAGGCATTTTAGCTCCCAGTGGTTTGATCGCTAGCACTTATGCCGCTCCTGCACTCACAGCCTACTCTGCACCTCTTGCATACAACGCACCTCTTGCCTACTCAGCTCCACTTGCTGCTCCAGCTTACACCGCCTACTCTGCCCCAATTGCTGCTCTTGGTCATGCTACTGAAAACACTGTAGTTGCTGGTCCATCTGGAACCATCACCAATACCAAGAGCATTGCCACCCCAGCAATTGCTGCCAGATACGCCCTTCCCAGTGCCTACGCTTATGGAGGTCTCTACTTGTAAATATCGAAATTCAAATAAAATAACATAAAACTCATTTTTGTATGATTCGGTTGGTACCTTTGTAAATGATTCTGTTTTTGTTGTACGTCATTCACTAGAGCTAACTTTTATTAGGTTTCCTTCAAAATTTGTTGCCGGGTCAACTAAAAATAATACCTCTTCGAATAAGACAAAAGATGTAGCTTCAATAAGCAAAAGATAGGACTTCAGGCCACAATGCTGCAATTATAAGAAAAAACATTCAGATCAAGAATTCAAAATGAATGATGTCCTACAAGATTGCTCCAAGCCTATTGACGACTTTCTGTGGGGCACCCTGAAAATATTCGAACCCAAATATTTCGGCAAAGGTAAATAAAAACAAAATCAGGAAAAGTTAAAAAAATTAAGAAAAATATTGTATTAGGAATTAAAAAATTTAAGAAAAGCCATGAGCAGGTGCTATTAAGCCTTCGTTCATTGGTGAAGCAACAAGGCTATTACTTGAAAATGTTTTTCCGGCTATCTTAAAATAAGAGGCGATTTTAATGTATTAAGAAGCACTACAAAAAATATCAAAACTCAACTGGAACATATATACATAGAAATTTTATTATGTCAAATGTAAGTTTTGTGCAAAATGATAATGTAATTTAATCAAGAATGGATACACAATTTATATTGATATCGTCGGAAAAATCTTGTTATTAATCGAGCGATTAATGGTCTCAAACATTCTTGACCATAAGTCGCTGTCTTTAATAATATAAATGATTAAATAACTATTAATAGACGTGAGACTGATACTAAATATATCAATGCTCAATATTAGCACGATCCGAATTTAATTCTGGGAATTTTTCAAGAAATGAATCTTGTAAAAAATCAATAACTAAAAATTTCAAAATTCTAATTTTCTGATACCCCAATCCTTTTGAGAATCTGTATGGTCCTTCCCATCCGCAAATTTACATCCTCCAATTCAATTTCATTTCAATCGAAAGGTTCTTCATGGAAATATTAGAAATTTTTCACTATTAGGATAGACTTTTCTGTAGTTGTATCAATGCAACTCCCACAATTTTTTGCATTCTGTATAAATTGAACATCTTACCCCAAAAATTCAGCTCGATCAAATTCACAAATTCTGAATTGTTCGAAGAAAAATATAATTCAGAAAAAAATTGAATATATGGTTTTGATCATGCGATCCTCTTGAAATTTTGATGAGCATTCAGTATAAAAATCTTCACCCTCAAAATGAAATACACACGAATCGGATATTTTGTTGAGGAAAAAAAATTTTTTTTCTATATTTCAATAAAATTTTTTATGATTCTCTTAGCACTTTGACTACAAAATATACTTCGTATGAGGCTTCTTATTAGTATGTTGCATATGGCCAGAAAATTTCATTTCGATGGGTTTTGTTCAGTCTGATATACATATTGAAGAACCAAAATTTTTGAATGCAATATTTTGTGGGACACCCTGTACGGTTTTGCTGTTCAACCATTAATTGCAAAAATAAGGTTGTTCAATTCCGGAATATACAGGATATCTGTAAACAAATGGGAGGGACTTTAGGAAATGATTCCTCGATGAAAATAAGCAGGGGTAGTTCATATAAATTTTTTTCGAAATCGAGCCCCCTTTCAAGATACAGTGTTTGGAAGACGATGAAGTTTTACGGCTTCTTAAAAACACTGAGTCATAAAACTATACATTTCTTTCGATTAATAAGCATAATTGACAAAACAAACAACAAACAATAGCTTAGCATATTCATTCTATGGTACACTTATACGATGAAATGGAATGAACAGTGATCATAACTGCTTGTAAGTTTTATTTTTTCCGAGAAAATCGACTGAATCGAAAATTTTCTCTCCAGAATTGAATGGGAAACTATAATATAATTTTATTTTTCCAAAATCTATCCCACGAAAACAATTTTTGAAGGAAAATCATAAGGGGTTGATATTTTCAACCCCTAATAATAAAATTATGGGATCAAAATAAATTGTGTGAGTACCACCTACTTTATGAATCATATTTTGTATAGTTTTATGGAACAGTGTTTTTTAGGACTTCTTAAAAAAATTGAAAACTGTCAATTCGTCATCGCCTTCCAAAGGCTGTATCTTGGAAGAGAAATCGATTTAAAAAATGTATATGAACTACCCCTGCTTATTTCTATCGGGGAATCAACTCCCTAGGTCCCTTGAATTTGTTTAAATACACCTGTATACCTGAGAGACAACACCGTAGAAAACCAAAGAATGAATTCCACTAGTGAGAAAAATTCAACTTTTCATTGAGTCATCAAACATTTACGCCATGTGAGATAATAAATGAGAAGTATTCTAGTATTCTCTGAATATACCGAGAATTAAAACCTGTCGTGCATTAGTGTCAAAATCGTTGGAACTAAATCTATAAATAAGAGAAATGTGACTCACTGACTCCGAACTAAACCTGACCTAGACCTTCACCTTAAACCATATTCGTCACGATTCGATTATAATTGCTCAGTTTTGAAAAGGTTGATCAACCAGAATGTTGATCTGGTTATTGTCTCGTTTATACTTCCTGTAATATTTCGCTTATGGAAAATGTGTAGTATAATTGGTTTGTAAATAGCTCCAAGATATTGTTAACAATTTAATTATTATAATGATCTACTTCAACTTGCACATATAATATCGAAAATACAAAAAAGTGAATATAAGAAAACCAATTAACAATAAAGCATTCGTTATTTTTCTCAGATTTTATTGCATAACTTTTATAGAGGTATTTGTGAACATATACGAGGGACTTTGGGAGATGATTCCTCGATGAAAATAAGCAGTGGTTGTTTATATAATTTTTTACGAAATTAACCACCCTTCCAAGATACAGCAAAAAACACCGATTCATAAAACTTTACATAATATGATTCATTAAGTAGATATTACTCACACAATTTTTTCATACCATAACTTTGAAACCTCTTATGATTTTTCTTCAAAAATTGTTTTCGTGGGAAGGATTTTGGAAAACTGAAATTCTCCTATGGTTCAATTCTGAAGATAAGACTGTGTCGAAATTTTGCAGGAGTATTTTTTTCTCCAGAATTGAATGGAAAACCATAAAAGAATCTCTTTGTTCGAAAATCCCACGGAAACAATATTTGAACGAAAATCTTAGGGGGTTGTTATTTTAAATCCCTAAAAATAAAGTTTTAGGATCTAAAAATTCGTTAGTGTTTTTGAAGTTGCTTTCATCCCTTAACATTTAGAATTCAATATCTCGTATATTATAGAGCATAACCACTGCTTAGAATTAACGAAGAATATTTTTGAGCTTTCATTTCTATAGCTTGTCATAGTTTGGCCCAAATGTATTTGGGTTTCGATTCTATAAAATTTTCTAGTACACGAAATATTCGGAAAATATTTTTTGGTTCCTTTCCTGATATTGTCTCTATGAAATTTCATTCATGCTCTTTAGGAAATGAAATGATACATTAATTAACGATGTCCCTTTTGAAAGTGATCATCCTTGGTAACTCAATAACGAATCAGAATATGGGAAAACACTCAGACATTTCAATTTTTGATGACAGATGGACATGATGTGAGATCGACGAGCAACTCTTTAGAGATGGTTGCAACCCCACTAGGAATTTGAAGAGAGAAAGTGGGTAGTTTTGCCTGTTTTGCAGCACAAGTGATGCATAGATTTGAATTTGTATGAACCTGCAGTTAATGTTCTATAAATTGACAATTCACAATTCACAAAGTTACAGGGTGTGTTTGTGGTATTATGGTGGTATTATGGTACCGATAAAACTAATTGAAATACTTACTTCATAAAACACATACTGCAAATTCATAGAAAATTAAATTCATGCAATTGTGCTACAAATATACCCACTTTTCCTATTCAAATACCTGATGGGGTGGAAACCCTCTCCAGGGGGTTGCTAGTAGAAACAAGCTTTCTAGGCAGATCATGCCCTCCTGTCATCAATAATCGACCTGTCTGAGAGTTTTCACTAATTCTGATTCGTTGTTGATTGAATGAGGGTGAACACTGTCAAATGAGACACCCTGTATATATATATTCAGTTTGAATGGTACAATTTTAACATTGAATCTCGAATGTGTATATTTTTCCTCAGTATTATTTTGTTCAAAAATTTTAATTGTGGATAAAACAAAGGATGGCGATAACTTGAATGAGTTTTCATTTTATGTTTATTTTGCGAAATTCCTGTTTTCGTGATTCAGGTTTTCGGTGTTTATTTTTTATTGATCAGGAGAATACAGATAAGAAAAAATGAGATCGCGAAATTTTGGGGCGTGCCGGGAGTCAGGACTTGACCTTGGTCAGTGGGTATCCGGAGTAACAGATTATTGGACCAGTATAAAACTCGAAGCTGCAATGAATTTCGTCAGTGGACAATCTCCAATAGCAAATCAAACATGAACTCAATCGTAAGTTTTATTAGTATTAGTTTTCCTAGTGTATAATGATGGAAAAATAAGTAGACAAAATTGAATTATTTCATGTGTTTATCATTTCAGGCTGCCGTAGTTTTCTTTGCCGTCGTGGCTGCAGCCAACGCAGGCATTTTAGCTCCCAGTGGTTTGATCGCTAGCACTTACGCCGCCCCTGCACTCACAGCCTACTCTGCACCTCTTGCATACAACGCACCTCTTGCCTACTCAGCTCCAGTTGCTGCTCCTGCTTACACCGCCTACTCTGCCCCAATTGCTGCTCTTGGTCATGCTACTGAAAACACTGTAGTTGCTGGTCCATCTGGAACCATCACCAATACCAAGAGCATTGCCACCCCAGCAATTGCTGCCAGATACGCCCTTCCCAGTGCCTACGCTTATGGAGGTCTCTACTTGTAAATATTGAAAATAAAATAAAATAATGTAAAACGCATTATTTTTGTTTGATTGTGGCAATGCTTTCTGCATTCCTTTCATCCGAACGAATTATTTTATAGGAATATCATTGTTCTTTCGTGATATTATGATTCTGTCGGTACTCCTACCTGATTCTTTTTCTCAAAAATGATACATTTTGGAGTCTCTAATCAATATGCCTTCCAAATATCTGAACTAGAGAGAATAATATACTCGAATATCGCCAAGAAAAAAACCACGATGGTTATGTAAAATATCAGATTATTTGAAGTGAATTATTACGAAAGTATGTGGAACTGGTAAGAAATATTAATTTTCAGTTTGCTTTCAAAAGTAAACAGTAGAGTTCTATATTTCTTTGAAAAAATGAAAAGAATATAATATTCTATTAAAAAATACTTTAATCACCCTATGCTTATTACAAATGTTTAAAACATGGAACATACCACAGCTGAAGGAAAAGTATTGATTGTCAAAATACACTGACTAGCAAAATAATTCATCCACCTAAATATTCGAGTTTGTTAATTCATAAATATGTTATCTCGAGTCCGATAAGATTTTTTTCAATTGCAGGTATGATCATTACTTAATAATCATCAGTTTTGGATTTCAAGAAAACTCGACCCAAGTCATTTTATACAAGGTGAAATAAAATTTGTTTTTGTACTCTAACTTCAAAACCACCCCTGGTGTGTTCCAGTTATTCCACCGTTAGTTTATTCATTTAATCATTAAGACACATCTTCTCTTGACAATTTTATTTTTCATTTATAACAATAGCTAAATTTTCTTTAAAGATACAGTGTTTGCAGAGCACCATTGAACTCCAAAATTTCACTATGCCTATATTGCCTAAGAAAGTATTTCCACAGATTTAACCTTAAATCCGAACGTTATGAAAATAAACTGAAAACTGAGTGAAAACCTAAAACAAGAGAAGTTTTAACGCTACATGTTGTTCGGTATGCACCGTTCATTGGAGACGATGTCGTGCAAAGGCTTTATAATGCCCGACCGCATCAAACGCATGTGGCTAGGATTGCCAAGGAGTACTTAGCAGAGGTTGATATCCAAGAATTCAACTGGCCTGCTCTAAGCCCAGATTTGAACCCAATTGGGCATGTTTGGTTGCTCTTTTGAGGAAAATTCGATCTCGCGTACCAGCCCCTGAAAATTTGCAGCAGCTCAGTGATGCTCTTATTAATTCAAAACCTTAATTAGGACATGCCAAGACGAAATAATTGTACCTGTTATCAGCATCTGGACGGAAAACACATTACGTTTTTGACTTAGTTTTCAATTTATTCTCATTAAATTAGAACCTTAGGATGAATTTGTTGAAGTACTGTTGTAGCCTTAGTGAAATGTAATGTTTTACTGGAAACCCTGTATCTTTAATAAAAATTTAAATATTGTTATGAATGAACAAATAAATTGTCAAGAAAAGATGTGTTCTGAAGATGGAATAAGGAATAACACGGTGAAACAGCACATATAGGGGTGGTTCTGAGGTTGGGGTAAAAAAACAGATTTTGTTTTACCCTGTATAAAATGACGCACGCCAAGTTTTCTTCAAATTCATAACTGTTGATTGATTAAGGATAAACATACCTACAATTGAAAAAAAAATATTAATAGAATCGGACTTGAAATAACATTAACAAAATTAATCGATTTTTTGAATGGATCGATTATTTGTGAGTGTAGAAAAAAAATTGGTTTGAGATTGCTCTTACTCAGTCAAGTTTGAAATTATGACAATCTAAAAAAACGTTTTTGTCGTTATTACAAAAAACTGAAAGACTGATCCTTTGTGCTGTTAGTGGAGCCTTATTGAAACATTGAATTTGTAATTCCAAGTTGTTTCATGAAAATTCGACAAGCCTATGCATTTTTTGGTGATCAGTCTTCATTTTTCCCTGAACTGATGATTAATGAACCCAGTCAAAATTGTTTTCATCAGTTGCTGATGAATTGATGGGAATATTGTAGAACTGTATATATTAATAGTAATTATTCAAATTCCGACCAGTATGAATTTCAAACGAGCTTTCGTTTTTACTAGCTGAATATTGGATCGTATTAAGTTGATTGGGTCAAAAACTGCACAGTTCATTGTTGAATTTTGATTTTTTATTTCTCATTATGTTATAGAATGCGGTGCATGGGTAAAGTTTGTTTATTTTTTTTGAAAATTGGTTTTATCATTGACCAATCCTTATTTGATGACGACATGAAATACTTTATAACGAAACGTCGATTTTTTGTTACTACTACTTAAACGAGAGCTATATGGGTTTCCGGAAATGTCTGTAATTTTCTAATTTTGCGACGAAAATGGTCTCCAACGTGGACAAATTGAAGTCTGTCCGTGGGGCCGTCCGTTAGCACAATAACTTTCGAAGGGATTGTCCTAGAGACTTGAAATTTCCAGGATGAGTTCGAACCCCAAATGCCTTGGTTAAGTTCGTTAACCAGCCAAATCGTACAGGGTGTTCCATAAAATATGGCCATTCAAAATTTTTGTTCCTCGATATCTCAGAAAATACGGAACCAATCGAAATGAAATCTTACTGTCAAATGCAAGATTCTGATTACAAGCCTCATGCAAAATTGTGTCGCCATAGTGTGAACAGAACCATAGAAAACTCAATTGGAATATTGAAAAAATGAAACTTCATATTTCTATAAAAAGATATCCGATTCGAGTGAAATTTTTTTTGTGAATGAGGATCGATATTCTGAATGTGTTTCAAAAATTTTGTAGCCATAGTTTTAACAAAATCATAGAAAATTCAATTGGAATATTGAAAGAAAAATCCTCATATTTCCATAACAATATATCCTATTCGAATTAAATTTTTTCTACAAATAAAGATTAATATACTGAATCTTCATGCAACATATTGTGGCCATAGTATTGAAAAAATAATAGAAAATTCAATTGGAATATTGAAAGAAGAATCTTTATATTTCCATAACAGAATATGCGATTCGAGTGAGATTTATTTTGAAAATGAAAACTATTATACTGAATGTTCATGCAAAATTACAAGGGGATCGCATCATCAGAACCATAGAATTTAATTTTTGTAAATATTCATTTTTTACATATTTAATTTTTCGAATAATTTGCAGAATATAATTCCGATTGTGCTGAGATTCTGCATTGGTATATTGAGTACCAATCTCAAATTCCATGTAAAATTTAGAGGTAATAGTCCTATTGCTCCACCAAAGAACGAGTGCTCAAAAGCTTCTGCTCAGGGCTTTTCTTGAAATTTTATATTCAAAATGCATGAACGTATAATTCAAATTTAAAAAAAAAATATAGACTAAGAACATGGGCGGAAATATAGAGTAACTACATATTTCACTTCAGTGCTATTTATTCGAAAACATCAAACTGTGTTTCAAAAATTAAAAAATGTTGGGTATGATTTCGGCGATCCGAGAAAATATGTAATTTTTGTTAATCCGTACTTGGGTTTTTCAAGTGATAGGCAGTTGGATCGTTTGTGTAGAAATAGTATAATGTTTGTTTCAAAGATCATAAAATTATTTTGCATGGTTCTTCAGAAATCAGCGTAATTGATAAAACCGCTGTATGTTTGTAATGAACCACGTTAGACCAATAAAATATGGTAGGTATTTTCAAAGCCACCTAGAGGTGTTTTATTCATAATTTACTTTTTCCTTTTCCCAATGAAACACCTGTATAACCGAGGATTTTGCAGAACATGCAAAAATAATTAGTTGTATTTCACTTCCCTCTTCAAATTTTTCTAAAAACAACTGACAATTCGTATCAATTTTCAATAAGATTTGAAGAGCTGCATAATTACTCGTTGAACCATTTTTGTATCATCGGGTGGAGATTCGTTCATTTCAGCAAAAAACACGATTTCCTTGTATTTTATTAAATGAAAGAAACAGACTGTGACAATATCTGATTGTCCAAATATTGGGGTTTGTCAAGGTTGAGCGTCAGCTAGAATCCGAAATAAAAAATAAGCAACCAGTATAAAAGTAGAAACACCGCTGTTTATTGTCAGTGGATATCCTCCAATCACAGTACCAACATGAACTCAATCGTAAGTAATCAAATAATTGAATTGTTTCAGTTACCAAACTGAACTAGAACAATTCATTAATCAACAATAAAATGTATGGCCATTGGTTTGTTCAATGTTTTATTAACAGAATTGCAAAAGGTTGTCTTTTCCAGAAAATTTAAGAAAGCTCTCTGTGCATTTTTATTGAGATGTGAACCTTACAACTTCTGCACAGAATTCAGAGAATACTGTGAGAGATAATTGTTTGTTAAAGTTCTTTATTGTAAAATTTGACTTGTTTCATATTTACAGTCATGACATATTTTGGAATCAATAATAGTTATTTAATAAACTAGGTTATTAAAGACAGCGACTAATGGTCAAGATATTTTAATGCGTGAGCGGAGCGAACGCATTAATAGTTCGAGACCATTAGTCGCTCGATTAATAACCGAGTTTATTACAAGATTTTTCCGACGATCTCAACATGAATAGTGTATAAATTCTTGATTAAAATACATTCTCAATTCGCACAAGACATACATTTGACGTAAAGGAATATCGATGTTTCTATGTTCCAGTAGAGTTTTGACATTTCTCGTAGTGCTTCTGAATACTTTGTGTACGGTTGCCATGAGGATTGCACATTAAAATGTCTAAGAAATTGAGCATTAAAATGGGTCATTAATGCTCAATTTCGTACACATTAAAAGCACCTTTTATTTCGAGGTCGGCGGAAAATATTATTACTAATATTATAAAGCTTGAAGTCCAATTAATTCAACTTTCGTGAGCAAAAACCATAGCGTGTGTAATGATCAGAATACAATTGTATTCTGATCATTCGATGATCGATGAAATTTTCGGTGAATACCAAAAATCGAATTTTTTGTAATTTCATCAATGTTTGTCTGTTACAAAAAGTCAAGAGAAGGTATTAGATTTAGCTTCATTATGAACTGAAGGGGTAAATTGAGATGTATCACGAAGTTTTCTCATTCTGCTATTCTTAAAATGCGATATATTGTATGATTCGTTTTTCCTATGGCACATTTGTAACAAATCTTTTTTTTTTCATTTCAGGCTGCCGTAGTTTTCTTTGCCGTCGTGGCTGCCGCCAATGCAGGCATTTTAGCTCCCAGTGGTTTGATCGCTAGCACTTATGCCGCTCCTGCACTCACAGCCTACTCTGCACCTCTTGCATACAACGCACCTCTTGCCTACTCAGCTCCACTTGCTGCTCCAGCTTACACCGCCTACTCTGCCCCAATTGCTGCTCTTGGTCATGCTACTGAAAACACTGTATTTGCTGGTCCATCTGGAACCATCACCAATACCAAGAGCATTTCCACCCCAGCAATTGCTGCCAGATACGCCCTTCCCAGTGCCTACGCTTATGGAGGTCTCTACTTGTAAATATTGAGAATTAAATAAAATAATCTAAAAATCATTTGTTTTGTGTGATTCGGACAGAACCTCTTTCTTTTAATTCCGTTTTCAAAACGTCTATATTATGGAGTCTCATCATTATTTCTCACAAATATCTGAAGTGAAGGGTAAATATTCGAATCTATGTCAGTTGACAGATTTAAACTGTAAAAGTCAGGAATCAACTGGTTGACGTGAATGGGGCCTGTGAAGTAAACGAAATGTTGAAAGCACTTATTCTGAAACTATGTTCAATATTCAGTGCCTAATTAGTGCCTCATCAACCTAAAGGGTTTTCCAAAAAGAGATGTTATTTTGAATAGCCCGTCATTTCGGTAGATGTCACGTTTGAAGCTGTCATTTTTTGACATTTGACGAGTAAAAACTACGCCATTAATAAAAGAGGAACAATACACGCTTCAAGAACGCATTGAAATTATTGAAATTCCCTATAAAAATGGTGATAATTTGGCTGAGACGGTTCGTAAAACTCGAACATTTTGGGTCGTCGTGAAGAACCTTATAGGACCGCAATAAAGAAGTTGGTGCTGTTGGGACAAATTAGTGATGTGAAAAATAAAACCCGTGCACGTCGCTCAAGAACAGCCGAAAATATTGCTGCTGCAGCCGAAAGGATAAAGAAAACTAACTCCTCGTTCTTCGGAATTAAGCGTTCCACAAACGTTTTTAGGTCCGAAATTGGATTGGGACTTGAGTATTGTTGAACTACCAGATTAAATGATTCAATCGACAGATGAGAAAGTGTAAATTGACAGATAAAATCTGTCAATAGACAGAAAGTTTTAAATTTCCAAATCTCAATTAAATATAAGAGCATAATCCAAAGTTTAGAAGAAAAGGATCCGTCATTCTCGTAGGCAGAAAGAGAACTTTGTGGTTCCTCAAACTTGATTAAAATCCGTCATTGCTGAAAGTGGTATTAAAAAAACTCCTTTCAATAAAGAGAAATATACTCAGTCTATTCGAAAGAGACATGACCTAGACCTTAACCTTATATTGAATTCGTTACGTTGGTATTATAATTGGTTGGTTAGTTTTGGTGAAGTTGATCAACCAGAATACTGGGCTGGTTATTGTCTCGTTTATACTTCCTGATGATTAATCATAAATAAATTCGTTACAAATACTATTTTTTATACCATGTAAGATCAAAATGATTGCAACTGCTACAACCACCTTTCAGGAAATTAACCAATCTGAATTATGTGTGAATAAATGTACGTACCTACTGCCAAACAACTATGATTATAGAGGGTGTTATATTAAAAAGGTGCGTCAAAGTTCAGGATGTTATACCTCTTCCAAAAAAAACTTTTACGCAAATGGAGTACGATTTTTGAGGCGCCCATTCGAACAGCCAAATGTTTTCTACACAAAAAACAAACTCATTTCTTAGAAACTTAATAGGTTTTCACTCCCAGTCTCTGAAACATAAATAATTAAAAAAAGGTTTGATTAATCTGATTAATCTGATTGACATTGATTACAAATGAGAAAATACACAATTCGGAAGATTTTTAGAGTTTGTCTGAAGAAGGTGTCTGATATAGCCACCGAAACGTTACAATATCCTTTTAATTTGTTTCATTTTTCAGTTTTACTGTTAGGCAACAATTTTTTCAAGACCAATTTGCTCCTGACAAATAAGTGCAAAGATTTTCGCAGGAGCACTTCACCTCAATCAAACATTTTTAAATTATTTATGTTTCAGAAACTGGGAGTGAAAACCTTTAAAGTCTCTAAGAAATGCAGAATCCTCCCAGAATATATTTCAATCGATATCTGAAAAAACAAACTCCTCGTCATAGGCTCTATAGTCAACCGTTTTCGAGAGAAATCAATTTTAATGTTGAATATCATGGTACATTTTTTGACTGTTAGTTATTAGAGAAGTTCGAGAATTGACCATGTTTTGCATCATTAAAGTGGATTCTTTTCGAAAAAGGTTGACTTCATAACTTATGATCAGGAGTAGTACCTTGTATAGAAAATATTGGGAGTTTCAAAAACCCCATTTTTGCCATTAGCGTGGAAGTTGTGGATAAAAAACAGAAATTCTTTAGTCTATTGAAATATATTCTGGGAGGATTCTGCATTTCTTAGAAACTTTATAGGTTTTCACTCCCAGTCTCTGAAACATAAATAATTAAAAAATGTTTGATTAAGGTGAAGTGCTCCTGCGAAAATCTTTGCACTTATTTGTCAGGAGCAAATTGGTCTTGAACAAAATTGTTGCCTAACAGTAAAACTGAAAAATGAAACAAATTAAAAGGATATTGCAACGTTTCGGTGGCTATATCAGACACCTTCTTCAGACAAGCTCTGAAAATCTTCAAAATTGTGTATTTTCTCATTTTTTAATTATTTATGTTTCAGAGACTGGGAGTGAAAACCTATAAAGTTTCTAAAAAATTCTTTAATCTGTTAAGACTTTTATGAAGGTAAACAATCCGCAGAAATCAAAGCCAATTATAATTGAAAAATTTTATCAAAAGCTGTTTTCTGTACGCAGGTGCATTTAAAAAGTGAATAAATAGAATTTTTTGTTAATATTTTTGGACTACAGATAACATAAGGAAAATTTTTGCGAAAATTCCAAGTTTATAGCATTACACTGTTCATTTCGTCGAACGAAAAAAGCTTTTTCATTTCAAGCTATGTTGAACGGGATAGAAAACGGTGATCAAAAACGATCATTCAACTCACTAGTTTTGATGAAAATTGCGTTTTTCAGCTCCGACTTTGTCACATAAATGAGTGTAAGAAATTTAAGAGAAAAAACTGATGACGGCCTATGGAAAGATGCCTAAGAGGCATCTGTGAGTCTCCTTTTTTCACTTCAAATCAGATTGTCATTAATTAAAAGTCCCAAAATAACCTGTTTTTGGTATCCTGTACCTACAATTTACTATACACCCAAGCAGTTGTCAAATCGTTCAAGGTCAGAAAAGTTGAATATCAAAACGATATATCAGAAAAAACATAACCGATCGTGCTCCCAATAATTACATTCTCTACAGTTGATCGATTTTTCTAATTCCAGATCGAAAGATTGAATAAATAGGTTAGACTTTTGGCGTTGGTCTCCGGGATATAAGAATATTAAGCATGTAAAAAATTGGGCGGGGCAAGGTCGAATACAGGCTTTGTTGGAACAGAATTGTGTTAAAAAAATATTCGGAGTTTTATATAAAAGGTACACACTTGAATATTTTAGTCAGTATAGTAAACCTCCTGCTAAACTTAATTCATCACCATGAACTCTCTCGTAAGTGAAAATAATTCTTATCTTATACAAAATATGAATAACTGGCATGTAACTCATTTTGAAATGATCGAAAAAATCCCTGGAAAATAACATTTTCTCCACTTTATTGAGCTGACGTCAATAATCTAATAAAAAATAGAAACAAATTTTTTAGAAAAACGAAGATACTTCAACGAAAATTCGAATAGTTTTCGACAAGAACTTTATACGTTTTATTCTTCATTTATTGAATTTAGCTATCACTTCAAAAGGCTAAATGAGAATGACCGATATGCAATATTTTGAGCTTTGAATTTGTAGGATGTAAGATTGAAAAGGAAGTGGCACTTTTACGAAGTTTTCGTATGTTAGGGTCGGCCATTCATGTGCGTTGAAGCTTCAGATTTCATTACAGGCGATTTAAATTGACTTTTTCCCTCGTCGTGATTTGCACCAATCAGAAACGCGCAATTTTGAATTACAAATGGTTTCTAGGTGGAAAAACTGTTTGGCAGGACCTGTCAGCAGTTTATTCGCGTTTACCCAATACCTTACTAGTAAGGTAGGGGTTTACCCGCGGCAAAACTTGACAGTTGTTGTCACTCAGGAAATAGTCTTGTCAAATACCATTCGGGCATCTAATTTTTCCTGTGAAAAAAATCGAAAAAACACATTGCAAAGTAATATTTTTTGACAGAAAGCATTCGTGCAGGTGCAAAAATCTAGTCTTCGACTCGGATTTTTGTTGCCACCAGCACTCATGCTTCTTGTCAAAATATTACTTAGCAACGTGTTTTTTCGATTCTTTTCAGAAAAATTAGATGCCCTTATGATACTACTTACGATAATACCTGAATCAATGTATGATTTTCATTTTGAAGCATATTTTCTACTGGAACTTATGATTATGAACCGTATTTTGCAAAAATTCCATACTAAAAAGCACTTTACTTTGCTATTGAAATTTTCGAAAAAAGTTTTGTAAAAAAGTTTTGCTTCAAAATAATAAATTGTTTATCATATAAAACTTGGTCAACCGAAGTTGCTACAAAGCTGTCAAATATGACATTGTTAGTTTAGAATATCACATTTAAGTCCATATGCAGAATTTCAGATCGAAATTCGGTAATTTTAAAATGAACCATTTCCCAAATATTTTAGTTTTCGCGAAACAATTTCAAACTTTTCTGTTTCATTCTAATCACATATGTATATCGTAGATGGTTAAATTATTCATTTTCCATCAACTCCATTTTTTACAAGTCTACATTGCCTCAACAATAAGGCAGTTTTGATGGTGAGTTGTTATTTCGAAACAATTTTAAAAAAATCCATATTTTCATTCAACTAATTAATGATCTTGTGAATTCTGGAAAAATCTGAGCGCTCTTTTCTGAAATTTTTCGTAAAAACAACTCAGCATCAATTTTGCCATTTTTCAATATAAATGGTCGGATGTTTATTTTATTATAAAGAAGAAGCTATGCCATTAAAAGTGGAAAATAACATCAGGCAAATGACCACCACGACCACGCTTACAAGACAAAACCTTTTTGATGAAATTTTCCATAACCAAATCGCAAAGTGGCTGCTCTATGTCCTTGATAGCCTCACGAATTCCATCTTTGAGGTCTTGAATCGACGCTGGGCTATTGGCGTAGACCTTCTCTTTCACGTGGAGCCAAAGGAAGAAGTCGCAAGGTGTTAAATCACAAGATCTCGGTGGCAAATCGTGATCACTTCTTCGAGAAATGGTTTTGTTGCTTGTGTGGCACGTAGCGCCTTCTTGTTGAAAGGAAAGAAATCTTTATGCAAAATACGGTGTAATGACGTTTTTGGAATGCCTTATTCCAAAAGAAAAAGAGGAATTGACAAACCTAGGTTTTCTTCAACACTTTCGGCTACAGCAGCTGAATTCTCGGCTGTTTTTTAACCAACGTGCAAGAATTTTATTCTTCACATCACTAACTTGTCGCAACAGCTCGAATTTTTTCACCAATTTCTTCATTGCGATCCGACAATGGTCCTTCACAACGACCCAAAAATGTTCGATTTTTTCGAACCGTCTCTGCCAAATTTTCACCATTTTTATAGTGGATTTTAATAATTTCAAAACTTTCGTTTCATTTTTATGAATGGCGTAGTTTCTACTTGTCAGATGTCAAAAAATGACAGCTTCAAGCTAGAGATCTACCGAAATAGCGGGCTATTCAAAATAACTTCTTATTGAAAAACCTTTTACAAGTAAAAGTGTATTACAACCACGTAAATTGTTTATTTTTAGTTTGTTGATCCCATATGAATGATCTTTTTTTGTGTTCTCAGGTTGCCGTAGTCTTCTTCGCTGCTGTAGCAGCTGCCAGTGCTGGCGTAATCGTCCCAAGCGGACTCATCGCAAGCGCTTACAGCGCTCCAGCTGTAGTAGCCCCCTACGCCACTGCTTATGCCGCACCACTTGCTCACCATCCATTGGCCTACTCTGCTCCCCTTGCCGCCGCTCATCTTGGACACGTTGCTTCTGAAGACACCGTCATTGCTGGACCTTCCGGAACCATTGCTACCTCTAAGTCTGTTGGTGCTCCAGCTGTTCATGCTAGCTATGCTGTCCCACATGCTTATTCTAGTTATTCTTATGGAGGACTCTACTTGTAAATTAATTGATTAGATTAAAAAAATAACACGCACTGTTTGTTTTTTCTTGAAATCTGAATGAGAGCTACCGAGTATGAGTTGCCGTGATGAACGGTTTAGCAAAAAAATGCAAATCAGCCTGTATCTCCTGAACGAATATATTTAGTACACATTATTCAATAAAATTATTTGCCGATTGCAGATTCAATTATTTCACAGAATAATAGAACTGAAAAAACAGGACCGAAGTGGAAGATAAACAAAAATTTAAGAAAAGTCCTGAGCAGGACCTTTTGAGCGTTCGTTCTTTGGTAGAGCAATGAGACTATTACCGCAAAATATTATATGGGATTTGGGATTAATACCAAATAAATGAATGCAGAATCTCAGCACAATCAGAATTATATTCTGGAAATTATTCAGAAAATGGAATCTGTCAAGGAAAAATAATTTTAAAAAATTCAATTCTATAGTTCTGATTGACGAGCTGCTCCCTATGCCGGTGGTGCAGGAGTACTGATGAAACGGTTGAGCATATTTTGTTCAACTGTGGAAACCTTACTGAGTTAAGGTCAACACACCTAGGAAATCCAACACCTTCTATTCCTATGGCGAGAGGGACCACTCCTGGCAGGCTCACGACATTTCTGTCTTCGTGTCTGACGAGCTGAGTCTCTATAGAACGATGAGGGTGAAAAATTTGCCACTAGGCCTCAGTTCGGCCGGAAAGGCACCGCACAGAGAAGAAGAAGAAGATAGTTCTGATGACACGATCCTCTAGAAATTTCCCATGAACATTATGTATATCAGTCTTCATTCACAAAATAGATTTAACTCGAATCGGATATCTGAAATATAAAGATTCTCCTTTTCAATATTCCAATTGAATTGTCTATGGTTCTGTTAACACTATGGCCACAAATTTTTGCATAAAAAAGGTATAACAGTCTTATTCATTCACAAAAAATCAACTTGTGTCATATTGTCTCACCGTTTGTGAAATGTATCAATTAACAAATTGGTCATTCTTAACGTTTCTCGATTTGATTACTATTTATTCGTTGCTAATTATTTTGTTTGCATTTTAGAGGAAATTAACTGTTCCAAAGTGAACTGACATAGTTTGGCATAATTCAGAGAAGATATTCATGTGCATTAATCTATTGAACTTGACCTTGACCACATAACAGGTTATAAAGGTACAAAGAACAAACATAATAGTATTTAAATAGATAAATTATCGGTATACTCATTCCATGAAATCAAGCGAAACAATAAATTATGAACGTCAAATACTTACTTACTTTTTCTGAACATAAGTGCTATGTTTATATGGGATAAATAGAATAATATTCATAATATGTGTAAAATGAAAACATTATTTAATCATATCTACACTTAACCAATATATAAGTTTATTCCTTTCTTGTTAAACTGGAGTTTGTTCAATAGCTCATACAGAGTGGTCTAGATCTCAACCAAGAAATCTCAATCATGCATTCTACGTTGAAAACATGCCTTTGGAGCTAAAACCTTGTGTAAAGTTCTGTGGACTAAGTTCATCTATTTATGAACAACAAAACCAAATCAATGTTTTTTTGTGAACGAGCGCTATAGCTGAATTTACACTTTTTTTGATTTTCCACCCAACCGGTCTCTTAAAATAATAAGTAAATAATAATTTGACCAATAGTGCTTTTATGAAATAATTCAACAATTTGAACGCGTTGTACGAAGCCATTTTATAAATGTCATACCTATATCATACTTCTAAAATATCACAATACTCAGACGAGTTCAATGCGCCATCTACAGGGTGCTACACAATCGTATGTCACAACTTGAGAAAGTGAATCTACATGTAATTTTAAGAAAAAAAGTTTAAATAAATATGGGTCCGTGAAAGCTCCGTAACGGCGCTACAGGTTGTTGAAATTCCAAAAAAAAATGGTTTTTTTCTTCATAACTCCTGCAGTTTTGAGATGTTCAGTCAAAATCATCATTGCACATTCTGAACCTCAACTAGAATCTACAGAGGGTGTTTACTTTTCCGGAGCTATGTCTTCTTTTTCCCTCTCAAACTTTTTTGGGGTATGCCACTGATCAGCGTGAAATGACTTTTTGATATGTTCATTCATTTCAAAAACTTTTTTCACTTTTCAAATTTTTCATATCTCTCACTGTTTTTGAGTAACAAAAAGTTTGAGAGGGAAAAAAGAAACATGGCTTCGGAAAAGAAAACACCCTATGTAGATAATAGTTAAGATTCAGATTGTGCAATGATGATTTTGACTGAATATCTCAAAAACTGCAAAAGTTATGAAGAAAAAAACGATTTATTCAGAAATTTCAACACCCTGTTGCTCCGTTACGAAGATAATGCGGACCCATTTCTTAAAAACTTTATAGGCTTTCACTCCTAGTCTCTGATATAGACACCGAAACGTTACAATATCCTTTTAATTTGTTTCATTTTTCATTTTTACTGTTAGGCAACAATTTTTTCAACACCAATTTGCTTCTGACAATAAGTGCAAAGATTTTCGCAGGAGCACTTCACCTTAACCAAACATTTTTTAATTATTTATGTTTCAGAGACTGGGAGTGAAAACCTATAAAGTTTTTAATGTTTTAATTTAATAATGCAGAATCCTCCCAGAATATATTTCAATCGATAAATGCGGATCCATGTTTATATGGACTTTTTTTTCTTGAAATTATACGTAGATTTTTACCCTTTAGTTGTGACATGCTATTATGTAACACCCTGTATATTTAATTTATTCTTAAAAAACGCGCTTTTGAATCAACAACAACACAATTGTTTACAGTAATTAAAAAAACTGAACTGAAAACTGTCTCCGCCTCTTGAGGGGATAATTATTCTGATATTCTCGGAAAAATTCATACCCCCTTTTAAGTATTATTCTGTTAAACAGATCAGTTCAAGAAACAATTTTATGTAATGTCATATTTTTATGGAAGGATCATGGAAGAAAGCAATAAAAACAACCTCCTCTTTTTCTCCTTATGCCCCCATGAATTTCGTTCTTTATGACATAATCGGTTTTATAGACAATTACCTTCCCACATAAACTGGTTTTTCGAAAGCCATATGCCATCGTTTCAGCTGGAATCTGGTCCAATTTTTCGGCAGTCTCGAGAACTATAAGAAATACCATAATGTTGTAAAGTTCTAATGAATAACATAATCCTTTTAGGCGGATCTACTGATATATTCGGATGTCGATAAATTCGAAAAACTACAAATGTCTTTCGCGCGGCAATCTTGAATCTGAAAAAAAAGGCAATAACCCGAAAATGTAGTCATCGACCTCTTGGCCAGAAAGGCGGTACTGCAAGGTTGACTTAAGGATGAATGAAGAGGGATACCTATATAAGAGCAGAGGATTTTTGGAAAAAAGCACAGTTGACCAAAGTTCAGCAAATACACCACATCCAAGATGAACTCAAAGGTAAGTGAATATTATTTCAGTTATTATACAGGGTGTTTCCTAAATATGCGGCAAAAATTCAGGGGAAAGTTCCTTGGACTATTCTAAAAATATTTTGTCCTTTGACGATTTTGAAAAACCTCTTTGTTTCGAAGATACCGGGGAAACAAAATTTTAGATAATAACATTTTATAGTGAAAAATTACATGAAAATTTAACTTAACCTACAAAATTGTTGAAAATTACCACCTCTAGCCAGTATACAAGCATCCAATCTTCTCCTCATTGACTGCCGAACCCTTTCAAAAACACCCATGATCATTTCTTATTAAGTTACACCCAGCAATGATCCGATTTCGCAAGTCACATTTTCTACTGGAGTGGTATAAACTAATGATTTTATAGGAATGTTGTTAAACAAATTTAAAAATAAATTGTACCTACTTAGTAAACACAGTGCGGTACGCATTTTCATTTAAACTATTATTAATTTTAAAAATATGAAAAATGTTGTTCGCCCTGTATCTTCGAAACAAAGAGGTTTTTCAAAAATCATCAAAGGACAAAACATGCTTAAAATAGTCCAAGGAACAACACCCTGAATTTTTGCCGCATGTTTAGGAAACACCCTGTAGATCGGGCAGTATAATTTTTTGACAGATTTGCCATATTTTCTTGAAAATCTACAAGTTCAAATTTCCATTAAACCTTCAATGTCAGTATTTAAAAAAAGTTTTTCATACGTCATCTTTTTGAGCTCTACATAAACGAATGCTATATAGTTTTGCCAAAATGTCTGTAATTTTCTACTTTTGGGACGAAAATGGTCTCAAACGATAGTGTTCCACTCCGTGGCCAAATTCAATTCTGTCCGTGAGACCGTCCGACAGGCCGTAAGCACGATAACTTTTGAAGGGATTGTCCTGGAGACTTGAGATTTTCTGGGTGAGTTCGGATCGCAAATGCCTCGGTTAAGTTTGTCAACCAGGTAAATAGTACAGGGTGTTCCATCAAATATAGCCATTCAAAATTTCTAATCGGGATGAAATTTTGCGGCCACATGCATGATGCTCATAATAGCCATAGTGGCCATTGTGGCCATAGTGTTAATATCAGAACCATCAAAAATTCAATCGGAATATTGAAAAGAAGAATATTTATATTTTGATAACAAGATATTCTATTCGAGTGAAATTTATTCGGCAAATGAAGATTGATATACTGATTGTTGATGCAAAATTCAAAAAGGATCATATCATCTGAACCCTAGTTTCAATATTTAATTATTTATTTTTACATATTTCATTGTTGAATAATTTCCACAATATAATTTCGATCGTGCTGAGATTTCGCATTCATATACTTGAGTACGAATCGAGGTATTTGGAAACCGAACTCACCCTGAAAATTTCAATTCTCCAATCTTCAAGAGAGTTATCGCGCAGAATTGAATTTGAGCACAGATTCGTCCTCAGTGAATCGAACCCTATCGTTTGAGACCCTTTTCGGCTCCAAATTATAGAATCACAGACATTTGACTAAACTATACCTACAGGGTGTCCCGGAAAATGTGGGAAATCTCTCGGATTCAGATAGAACATAAAAATGAAGATGACAAGTTCCCATAATTTTTTCCTAGCGTCCCTCCCTACGAAGATACGACCTCCTAAATGTTGCCACTGGAAATACATTTTAGTGGAATAAGTTTCAAACTACTCGATATAAATTGATGAAAATTTGATATGATTAATAGTATTAAGGACCTCTTAAATCACCGCACTCAAATTTCAATCAGCTTGTTCAGTTTACCAGGGGCGGACTGGGTTGTACATTTTAATGCTCACATTTTTAACACCCTGTATAATAAGATGCTAAAAAACAAATTTGGATACCTTGAACATTTAGCTACAGAAAAGGTATTCTTGTTCAGTGTCGATAAAATGAACCGTTTTCGAAAAAAAATAATGTAAGTAAGTAAGAAGTAAGTAATTGAAATTTATTCCACTAAAATGAATTTCCAGTGGCGTCATTAGGAGGTCTTATCTTCGTAGGGAGGGCCGCTAGGAAAAAAAAAACTTGCCATCTCATTTTTTTATGTTCTATCTGAATCCCAGTGATTTCCCACATTTTTCGGGACACACTGTATATTGCACTCGTTTGAGTAGAATGAGTGTTGAAAAACTAGATGACGAAAAACTCTTCTCGTTTAATCCGATGAGACGCTCCCATCATAGATAGCTACGATACAATGGAATGAAAATTTCATCAAACTGACCGGCTCGGCGTCCGATATTTTCCTTCCATTCTGAAACGCTCAAACCGAAAACCCAAGTGGTTATCAATTTTGTAACAGAATCAATATTGCATACGTTACGTCCGATATTCATGCCGTCACAACGTGCGGAAATTGAACGTAAATAAAGATATTCGAGAGCTGCGGATGTGAGCAGTCTCATTCTGAATAGAATAGGTAAACTTCGTTGTCACCTGAATGCAAACTTTGGAAATATGATATTACTAGCGACCCGCCCCGGCTTCGCACGGTCACATTAGAAAGCTCAAAAATAACAGTACTTCTATACTATTTAATGGATGATATTATACATATAAACCTTCCTCTTGAATCACTCTATCTATTAAAAAAAACGCATAAAAATTCGTTGTGTAGTTTCAAAGATTTAAGCATACAAAGGGACATAGGCACAGAGAAAGCGACCTTGTTTTATACTGTAGTGATTAATTCTCTACAAACGCCCTATTGAGCACTTTTTTTCATAACCTACAGTTTCGAAAATATATCGAATAAACTTGGGAGGAGATGGAAAATGACATTTTTTCACCTTTTAATCAAAAGGAATCGTTCTCTGATCATCCGATCAGAATGTTTGATACCTCATTTTATAGGTTAATTAATTCTCTACAAACGCCGTACTGACCACTCTTTTTCATAACCTATCGTTTTGAAAATAAATAGAATAAACTTGGAAGGAGATGAAAATGACATTTTTTCATCTATTAATGAAATTAAATCGGTCTCTGTTCATCCGCTCCTGTGATCAAATACTAACTTGAAGTCTTAGTAACACTCAGTTAAAAAAAACATCAAAATCATTTCAGTAGCTATGGCGTCATGCGCATCTCGACACGATCACGCTAGATTTCCGCGAGAATGAGGTATTTCCCGCCGTAAAAAGTAGCCTGTGTCCGTGCCTAGGATCCTATCTTTATATTAACCAAGTCTTATAAAAATCCGTTCAGACGTTAAGGCGTGAATGAGGTAAACTTTTAAACAAACGATTAAAAATCACTAACTTAATTAGTTTTCTGCCTACTGCCTAAGCCTTAAGTACGATAGCATGAATATTAATAGCCCATATACTTTTCTAGGTTACTATCTATCTTCTAACTAAATTTCATCAAATCCGTTCAGCCGTTCAGGCATGATAGAGCAAAAAACTCCCAGCAAAAACCATAAAATCACTAACTCAATTCAGTTTCTACCTACTTTCTATCCCCTAAGTACGATGACATGATCATTTTGATCTTATATCCGTTTTTAGGTAACCATCTATTACCTTACTAAATTTCATCAAAATCTGTTCAGCCGTTTAGATGTGAAATAGCAAAAGTCCCAACAAAAGCGACTAAAAATCACTAACTCAATTTAGTTATCTGCCTACTGCCTACCCCCTAAGAACGATGGCGTGATAATTTATAGCCTATGACCATTTCTAGGTTATCATCTATCACCATACCAAATTTCATCGAAATCCGTTCAGTGGTTTAGGCGCGAAAGAGTAACAGACAGACAGAGTTACTTTCGCATTTATAATATTAGTATGGACTAGTATGGATTGTTACAACTCGAGAAGGAAACCCTTAATTTAGAACTGTATGGTTTTCCGTAATATTTTAGTTTAAGACAAAAATGTGTTTTCAATCAAGGTATAATTCTAACCTATCTATCGGCTTTGCGATTACCTTTTCTACTTGAACATAGCAATTGGTTATTTCTTAAAATGAAAAATTCAAGTAAGGCCCTGAACCGATGCCTTTGAGCGTTCGTTCATTGATGGAGCAATAAGGCTATTACCTCAAAATGCTGTAAAGTAGTAGCACTATCGAAATTGTATTCTAAAAACTGTTCAAAAATGAAATATGTAAAAAATCGATGAATGAAAATACCTAAATTACGTGGTTCTGATTGCGGAATATTTTTGAAAATTTGCATGATCATTCACTTCGCCAATTTCATTTCAATCGAAAGTTTTTTTTGGGAATATCATAGAATTTTTTTAGATATGCTTAATATCAGCTAGATCGAATTGACAAACTCTGAAATGATTAAAAAAATTAAGAAAAGCTCTGAGCAGGTGCCTTTGAGAATAATAATGCTATTTCCCCAAAATTCCCATATGGATCGGTTAAGTTCGTTAACCAGCCAAACCGTACAGGGTATTCCATAAAATATGGCCATTCAAAAGTTTTTGTTTCTCACTATCTCAGACAAAACTAAACCCATCAAAATGAAATGCTGCGGCAGTATGCACGATGCTCATAATATGCTTCATGCAAAATTTTGTGGCCATAGTGAAAATCAGAACCATAGAATATTAAATTGGAATATTGAAAAGAAGAAACTCATATTTCCATAAAAATATATCCGATTCGAATTCATGAATATAGATTGATACACTGAATGTTCATGCAGCATTTTGTGGTCATAATGTTAACAGAACCATAAAAAATTTAATTGAATTATTGAAAAACAGAATCTTTATATTTCCATAGTAGTATATCCGATTCAAGTTATTTCTGAGTCAAAACTGATATACTGAATGTTCTTGCAAAATCTCAGGAGGATCGCATCATCAGAACTATAGAATTCAATTTTTGTAATTATTTATTTTTTACATTTACCTATTTCATTTTGTAAATAATTTTCAGAATATAATTCCGAGTGTGCGAAGATTCTGCATTTATATACATAGTTGGTATCAATCTCAAATCCTGCTCAGGGCTTTTCTTAAATTTTTCGATTTTCTGTTGGCACGACCATCACGGATTTTACTTGATTTGAGCCTTATTATCTCCTCCAAATTTGAATCGACTAGTCTTATTTACGGCCAGGGCCAGACTCGATAAAACGGTCTGTAGTCGTAGTCATTTTGAGGTTTTGACTATACCTAATCTTCATACTTACGCATACTGAGTATTATTGGAGAATGTAGTATGTTGTAAATGGTAGAAAGATATACAGGGTATCCAGGAAAATGTGGAAAAATCTCTCGGATTCAGATAGAACATAAAAAAATAAGTTGACAAGTTCCCATAATTTTTTTTCCTAGCGGCCCTCTCTACGAAGATACGACCTCCTAAATGACGCAACTGGAAATTCATTTTAGTGGGATAAATTTCAGTTACTTACATGTTTGATTTTTTTTTCGTGAACGATTCATTTTATCGACACTGAACAAGAGTACCTTTTCTTTAGCTTAATGTTCAAGGTATCCAAATTCGTTTTTTTAGCACCTTATCATACAGGGTGTTGAAAATGTAAGCATTAAAATGTACAGCCCAGTCCGCCCCTGCTAAACTGAAAGAGCTAATTGAAATTTGAGTTCGAATGAATTTAAGAGGTCCTTAATACTATTAATCATAGCAAATTTTCATCAAATTATATCGAGTAGTTTGAAACTTATTCCACTAAAATGGATTTTCAGTGGCGTTATTTAGGAGGTCGTATCTTCGTAGGGAGGGCCGCTAGGAAAAAAAATTATGGAAACTTGTCATCTTCATTTTTTATGTGCTATCTGAATCCGAGAGATTTCCCACAATTTCCCGGACACCCTGTATATTTTATTGTAATACAAAGTGTATGAAACACTAGTCGAAATAAAAGAATTCATTCTCATTCTGAAAATTTCTGTTATACAGATCGCCTTCTTCCTCTTGGCCACCATGGCTGCAGTCAATGCTGCATACATTGCACCAACCTACTACTCAGCACCACTGACCTACACCTCAAGACTGATCGCCTCACCATACGCCTCAGTTCCTGTCTCATCAAACGTGATTGGTGGATCAGCTTCTGAAGGCACCATCATTGCTGGACCCTCAGGCACCATTTCAACCTCGAAAAACGTTGCTGGACCTGCTATTGCCACAAGATATGCCCAGCTTTAGCACCAGTTTACACCACTCGTTATGCCGCTATACCTTACGCTTACGCCCACTATGGAGGAGTATATTTGTAATAGATTCGCTTTTTTACTTTGATGATTGGATTGAAATTGGCTTATACGAATGAAATAAAATGTAATTTATTCAATAAAAAATTTATATAAAATACTAGAATATTTTTGATTTACTACCTACGCCATCATGAAAACAAGGAGAAAAATTCAACGACACTACTAGAAAAAATTGAAGGATCAAAAAAAATTCCAGATTTTTTGGAAATTTTCAACATGCCGTAACTTTGAGAGGAATGGTCGTACAAGAAATTTAAAAAGGAAATTGTAGCTCTGTGTCGAGTTTTTGGATTAGAACTTCACAAATTTTAAGTTTTAGTGGTTTTCGAATAATGATAGAAAAATCAGCAACAAAAAAATTCTCAAAATTTTACCACTTTTTTTTCTTGTCTACGAGCGTGGAAATTTTATTTTTACATAATCGTTATGATGATGGGATACTTTGTTAATTCAGCTTTAATTTATTTTTTCATTGACTTCAATACGTCCACTTCTCGCCGAGATATCGGTCTTCAAATGGAAAAGGACCCATTTGTCTTTGATTATCGATTTCTCAGCAACCAATGATCGCACCAAAAATTGAAGGAGGGTTTCAAGACCTTAAATGAACTCCCATTAATGAACAACCATTGCATATTCATAGAAATTTTTTTTCTTCATGTCGCATCAATATAAAAATTTAACAAAAAAAGGGCTTCTGGGGGATTCTTGGAAAATCTACCGCTTGATCGAAAATGTTGAGGAAACCAATAATGTTAAGTGTGACTTTCACAGTTCAATATGTTGGTAAAAACCTTACGAAGAGCCAAATCAATCTAGCGAGCCGTTTTTTTGTTTGACTCGATTGAATTTTTGAAAAAAAATTAGGATCACGTTTTTGCTCTGAGAAGCTCATAATCTTTAAAAAAGTCAAAAAAGAATTTTCTCGAGCTTTTTCCACATTTTAATTGCAGATAGTACATAAATTTCAAAAAATGAAAATAAAATAAACTAATAAATAAAATTTTTATTAATTTAATAACGGGTATTGCCACCCCTGTTTTCCATTTGAAGACCGATATCTCGGCGAGAAGTGGACGTATTGAGGTAGATAAAAAAAATGAATTAAAGCTAAATTAACAAAGTATCCCATAATTATAACGATTATGCAAAAATAAAATTTCTACGCTCATAGACACGAAAAACAAAGTGGTAAAATTTTGAGAACGATTTGCCGATTTTTTTATCATTACTCGAAAACCACTGCAAATTTTTTAAGTTCTAATCCAAAAACTAGACGCTTGGAGCTACAATTTTATTTTTTTTAAATTCCTTGTACGACCATCCCTCTCAAAGTTACGTCATGTTGAAAATTGCCGAAAAATTTGGAATTTTTTTTTATCCTTTAATTTTTTTCAGTAGTGTATATATTTCTCCGATAGAAATAGAGATCTAAACACTCATAGACAACTCCAAATCATCCAAAAAAAAATACGAAAGTCATTAAAATGAATATTATTCATCCGAATAACTTTCTCTGTGATCAATAATGATCCATTTCATTTCCCAATGTCTGTAGTTTTCGAATTTTGAGCCGAAAAGGTCCCAAACGATAGGGTACGACTTTTTCATGTAGAATCCGTAGTCAAATTGAATTCAGTCCGTGGGACAGTCCGGCCGTAAGCGTTTATAACTTCGAAGGGATTGTCCTAGAGACTTGAGATTTTCAGGGTGAGTTCGGTTCCCAAATGCTTCGGTTGAGTTCGTTAACCAGCCAAATCGTACAGGGTGTTCCATAAAATATGGCCATTCAAAATTTTCGTTCCTCATTGTCTCAGACAAAACTAAACCAATCGAAATGAAATTTTGCGCCGACATGCAAGATACTCCTGATAAGCCCCATGCAGAATTTTGTGATCATAGTGTTAACAGAACCATGAAAATACAATTGGAATATTAAAAAAGAGAATCTTTATACAAGGTGTAACTAAATAAGTGTAATAATTCAAGGAGGTGATTCCTCATCGAAAAAAGAAGGGATCTTTTATATAAAGAAACTTCATTGGAGCATCCCTTGTTAAGATACAGCCCCTCAAAGGGAGTACATAAAATTTGTATTACAATATTTTTCACGAGCACACTAGCAAAAAGACACTTATCCAGTTATTTATTTGATTTACCCCATTTACCCGCATTTATGACGATGTACCTATCTCTGTAGTTGTTCGTAAATAATTTTTTGCTGCGTACTGGTTTATTTTGGACAAAAAACTCAAGAGAACTTTTTTGTTCAGAATAAAACAGGCTATCGGAAATGAATTTTTAAATGGTAAACAAATAATAAGAAAAAGTTACATTGGAAATAAACTTTAGAGGTTGCGTTTCCCACCCTTACAACCATGGTGTAAACCAAATAAATAACTGGATAAGTGCCTTTTTGCTAGTAGGAAACGTCAGGTTGATTTCAATATTGTAACTTTTTTGGTGCTTGAGAAAAAAATTGTTATACAAATTTTATGTACTCCCTTTGAGGGGCTGTATCTTAACAAGGGATGCTCCAATGAAGTTTCTTCATGTGAAGGATCCTATCTTTTTTTCGATGAGGAATCACCTCCTTAAATATTTTACACTTATTTAGTTATATCCTGTATAACAATTGGAATATGGAAAGGAGAATTATTTTGTGAATGAAGATTGATATACTGAATGTTCATGCAAAATTTCAAGAGGATCGCATCATACGAACCATAGAGTTTGGTTTATTAAATATTGATTTTACATATAAATATTTTGAGCATTATAGCTCCACCAATGAACGAGAGCTAGAGAGCTCAAAAGCACCTGCTCAGGGTTTCTTTTTAATTTTTACTATTTCCATGTCCTATTGTCATAGACAATAGAACAAAACGTATTTAGAAGCGATACGATTGATGTAACAGGTCTACCAGAACATAGAAATATAAAAATTTATATTCTTTCCAATGTAGATACGCTTGGTGCAAAATAAGGATGTATTTAAATTAAGAATTGATACTCAATTCATGATGCGGTCGACTAAAAAATCTTGCAATCAAATCGTTTAATAATATAGCGATTAAAAATCCACCTTGTTGATTGAATTACTTTTTTGGTGATATTTCATACGTGAAGAAATGAAGTTATCGTGTTCACACCTGAACTTTTTGGTCGACAGTAGATAATAACTGCTAAATAGAATAACATGAGATCCCAAAATTCTGAGGGCAATACAACATTATCAAGGAAAAAATGAATTCAAAAATAGAATGAATGAACGAATAGAGTTTAGCGAATCCAAAATTGAAGAATCGTTTTATCAATATCAACAAGCGATCGAAAGAGCTAGGGAAATAAGTAATACCTATCGTTTGCATTGAAAAGATGATACTATTTATTTGAATATGTATTCAAGAATCCGAATAAAATTCAAATCATAGATTGACAACTATCGTGAAAACATTGAAGTAGAAAATGTAAGTATGTACCAATTCCGAAGCAACCAAGAAGAGAATTTTTGTTAATGATATTCTGAAACTCAATCTTATCTTCCAAATGAGAAGTTTTTTCATATCAAAAAACTATTAGACTGATAATCTAATTGTTTAGTTTCCTCAAAATTTTTTTATTCGTTTTTTCGAGATTAAATGAAGAAAACTTGTTTCGAATTATCATTAATTATCAGGCTTATCGACAGTTGTTTTTTATTGGTTTCATATAAAAACCCATGTTCATTAGGTTTGAGCAACAGTTACCAGCAGTTGTTCTTTGGACTAAACATATACTACCACAATCAAAATGAAATCTTTCGTAAGTACCCCTACCTAAATGTTGAAATATATATTCAATACAAAAATGTAATAAACTTTCACTTTACTAACAATTACGGTCGATAATTAATTCTCATATTTGCAAAAATGTATGGTTAAAACTATTTGACTGTTTACAAATTTCTAATTCGTTTTCAGACCATCTTTGTTGTTGCATTAATTGCTCTAACTTCTGCATCTGATGATTCGCACGGTGCAAGTGAGACTTCAGTATATGTTGGACCACATGGAGTATATGGTAGTAACTTGGTGATCGACAAAGGAGTTCTTAAAGGTGTATCTCCAGTTATTGCAAGTCTGTCAAGTCCTTACTTCAGAACTGTCAACGGTTATCCATATGGAACAGTTGTTGACTATAATGGTGCTTATGGATATGTCGCTCCTGGTTTTTCACCAGTAGTCACTGGTGTTCAAGGCCCTAGCACAAGAACAGTAGCTGTTGGTGCCGATGGAAGCGTCATCGACAGCTCTACCTTTGGAGGTGTTAAATCAGAAAGTGGATCCTTTGTAGTAGCACCATCCATTGTTTCCCCCTATGTGCGTTCTGTTAATCATGTACTTCCTTATACCGTGGTGCCTTCAACAATTCCAGGAACCAGATCTGTGGTATACAATCCTGGATATTATTCCGGCTATGATTATGTCCATGTTCCTTATGGAAAATCTATTGTTGCTGGTGCTTCTGGTAAAATTGTTGCTAAATAAGAACCAATGAGACATTGTAGGATAATAAAATGAATATATGATTGAGCATAATTCTGTTTATTTATTTAAATTTTTTCGAATTCAAGAATGAGTTATCCATATCAACTTCAATAGAAGGTTACCCAAATGACATGAAATATCTACGAGATCGAAAAAATAAATGTTTTTATACGATGATCATAGAGACCTGAATAGAGTTATTTTTGTTGGGCGAAAATAAGTTCAGAAAACAAAAATGAAAGGACAAACCCAAGGGATCCTGAATGTGCTAATAACTTCTATTCGAAAGTAACACTCTAATTTTGGAACGTAACAAACCAAAAGAAATTTTGGGGTATTCGTGGTTTCTAATATGCCGGTTGAGAATAAGTTATTTTGTTCCTTAAATGCACACTGGTAAAAGGTTTTTCATACAACTGTGCCTAAGTAACTATTTTTCCTCACTCTTTTTGTCTCTGAAAGGTTATACAAGTATTCATTACAATTCACAAATTTAACAAATATTTGCTTGCTCGGAAAAAAAACTTTCTTGTACACTTATATAATTATTTTATAATTATGAATTATAATGCAATTTCAACTATGATAGCATAATGAATGCAAAATTTTAGAATTTTCAGAAATGATAAACTTGACATTCTTCGAAAATTAGCAATAATTAATGAATTTGTGAAATGGATCATCTTGGAATAAATGCTTGACTTTCTTATTTAGTTTGTAGGAAAAATATCCTTTCTGGAGCGTAAACTATTTTTCTATTACTTTATTCACTAGCAAACGTTTTGAGAATTCTATTATCTTTTTCAAGCTACAAATCCAATAGTATAGTTGAAATGTTTATCATAAAGAAATATCTAAATTCAATCAATGCAGGATCTGACGTAGGTTCATTGAAAATTGTAGGTATGTATATTCCAACCTTATAAATGAAATCTGAGAATAGTTTTCCACATGCAGGTTTGTTCATTGTAATCATCATCATTCTGCATTAAGAACCGTAACATACAATATGTCGAAGAAGTTGATCATTTCCTGAAAAGAATACATTATTGATCAGATCAACACTTATGTTTTTGAATTATTATTCGAATGTATGATATACTATACAGGGTTGGGATAAAGTTCGGCACCAAATTAATATCTTTAAAACGAAACCGGCGATATTTTTGAAATTTGGCAGCTGAGTGTAATGGACCGCAATGCATCTGATGAGCATATTTTCACTAATGAGATGACCAAAAATTTTTTTTTTTAAATGGGACACCCTATATATTTCTGCAGATTCTGAAAGTGCACCTCGTTTCGGATCTGTCCATATCTGGTTCCATGTAAAAATTCTCTGTAAATGTCTTTTTGTACGTTTGAGAAAAAATCCATTCAAATAAATAAATCGTTGTTATTTGTATCAATAGTGAGAAATAAAACGAAATACTTTGTAGTAGATAACTCTTTCTGCTTTTCATGACGTATTTTTTATGAAAACCTATAAAAGAGAGAAAATACTTTACTAGTAGAAAAAATTTATTAAAAATAATTTTAAAAAAAAATCATTTTAATTGTTCGAAGTACTTGCCATTCACCTCCTGACAATATGCCAGTCTATTAACAAATTCTTGAGTATTTTTTCTCAAGACTTCTCTATGTATTAATGCACATTCATCAAGAATCCGTTGTCTCAATTCTTCTTTTTACAGATAATTTTACATGGAACCTGGTATGGACAGATCCGAAACAAAGTGCTCTTTCAGAATCTGCAGAAATATACAGGCTGTCCCATTTAAATAAAAAAAATTTGGTCATTTCCGGTTAAACCGGAAGTATCTCATTAATGAAAATATGCTCATCAAATGCATTGTGGTCCATTACACTCAGCTGCCAAATTTCAAAATTATCGTCCGTTCCGTTTTGAAGATATTAATTTGGTGCCGAACTTTATCCCAACCCTGTATAGTGATTGTTCATAAGTTGTGCTGGTGTTATTAATTTCAAAAATTTTATCAGTTATTTGTTTGTTATTCAATCGTATAATTTTGTGATATTGCTCCATCTTGTTCTTGAAAGTTTTCGGATTATTGCATATTTTAATCATTTTATCTTTACCCACTGTTTGTGTTGAATTACCTTAGGTCATTCAATTTAATTATTTCATTTCATCATATATTGTGTTACACTATTTTGACTCTTTATTTTGCCTTTATTGGTAACTGTTATTGTATTTTTAGCCTGAAGAAAAATAAAATTCTAGAAACACTGCTATTGAATAAATCTTATACAGGGTGTCCCATTACTCGACGTCAACCCGGAACCGGGTGAAAAGGCAAGTAATGCTGGTTGTCAGAAAAATATAAAAAAAATCTAAGTTGCATGATTTTAAAATAATGCGCATTTAAAAAACACGCAAAATTCCACACCCTGTGACAGTCTTTTCGCTCCTGTTGCCACAAATATCAACTTTTTCCAACTTTTTTCTTTGCTGTGTAACCTTGAATAATGCTTGTCTAAACTGTAATCAAGATTTTGATACCAGCTGCTCTAGGTTTCATAGAAATAGGGCTCACTTTCAGAAAAAAAATTCGAAATAAACAATTGCCTAGTTTCAACTGACTGTGTTGAAAAAAAAATGTACTACGTAGGTTTGGCATGTTTTTTCAAAAGTTGGCGCATTTAGTAAGGATTCCAAAATGGTATAATACTTGTTTAATTGTAGCTGCCGTAGTTCAAATTTATTTTCGATTGCCTTTGAATACACTTTTTCGTTAACTGCTTTCCAGTAATAAAGTCCAATGGATTCAAGTCCGGTGAACGGACCGGCCACGAGATTGGACCAGAAAGTCCGATCCATCTTCCAGGAAAAAATGTTATCAGAAAAAAAAAATCCAGAGAAAATAATTTTTCCAGAAAAAACTTTTCCGGAGAAATTCCTCTGAAATTTTTTTTCTGGTAACATTTTTTCCCGGAAGATGGATCGGACGTTCTGGTTCAATCTCGTGGCCAGCCCGTTCACCGGACTTGAATCCATTGGACTTTATTACTGGGAAGCAGTTAACGAAAAAGTGTATTCAAAGGCAATCGAAAATAAATTTGAACTACGGCAGCTACAATCAAACAAGTATTATACAATTTTGGAATCCTTACTAAATGCGCCAACTTTTGAAAAAACATGCCAAACCTACGTAGTACATTTTTTTCAATACAGTCAGTTGAAACTAGGCAATTGTTTATTTCGAATTTTTTTTCTGAGAAGTGAGCCCTATTTTTATGAAACCTAGAGCAGCTGGTATCAAAATTTTGATTACAGTTTAGACAAGCATTACTCAAGGTTACACAGCAACACAGCAAAGAAAAAGTTGGAAAAGTTGATATTTGTGGCAACAGGAGCGAAAAGACTGTCACAGGGTGTGGAATTTTGCGTGTTTTTTAAATGCCCATTATTTTGAAATCATGCAACTTAGATTTTTTTTTATATTTTTCTGACAACCAGCATTACTTGCCTTTTCACCCGGTTCCGGGTTGACGTCGAGTAATGGGACACCCTGTATATGAGTTCAATTTTTCGACTGAAAATCCTCTTGCCAGTGTGAGTATTAGCAACGAAATAAATTATGTTCAACTAAGATATTAGACACCACAACTACCCTAAGAATTTATCGGTTCGGTCCGTTCAAAAGTTAGAGTGTTTCGAATACAAATTATCAGTACATTGAGGACCACTTCGATCTTTCGGTTCATTTTTGTTTCATGATCTTATTTTCGCTGAGATATCATTTGAAATATAATCTGGGAGATTCTGCCTTTCTAAAACAATTTTTAGGTTTTCACCCCCAGTCTCTGAAATAGAAATAATTAAAAATCTTGTAATTAAGATGAAAACTCCTGCGAAAATTTGTCAGGATCAAATTGGTTTTGTTTCTATTTTTGCTCACCAATTTATGAATCGTTTCAAGGATCACTTGGGTTTGTCCTTTCATTTTTGTTTTCTGAACTTATTTTCGCCCAACAATAAATTACTCTATTCCAGTCACTATGATCATCATATAAAAACATTTAATTTTTCGATCTCGTAGATATTTCATGTCATTTGGGTAACCTTCTATTGAAGTTGATATGGATAACTCATTCTTGAATTCGAAAAAATTCAAATAAATAAACAAAATTATGCTCAATCATATATTCATTTTATTATCCTACAATATCTCATTGGTTCTTATTTAGCCACAATTGTACCAGAAGCACCAGCAAACACAGATTTCCCATAAGGAACATGTACGTAATCATAGCCGGAATAATATCCAGGACTGTATACCACGGATCTGGCTCCTGGAATTGTGGAAGGCACCACGGTATAAGGGAGTACATGATTAACAGAACGCACATAGGGGGAAATAATGGATGGTGCCAACTACAACGGATTCACTTTCTGAATGAACACCTCCAAAGGTAGAACTGTCGATGACGCTTCCATCAGCACCAACAGCTACTGTTCTGTGCTAGGGCTTGAACACCAGTGACTACCGGTGAAAAACCAGGAGCGACATATCCATAGGCACCATTATAGTCAACAACTGTTCCATATGGATAACCGTTGACTGTCCTGTAGAAAGGACTTGACAGACTTGCTATAACTGGCGATACACTTTTAAGAACACCTTTGTCAATCACCAAGTTATTGCCATAAACTCCATGTGGTCAAACAAATACTGAAGTCTCACTGGCACCATGCGAATCATCAGAAGCAGAAGTAAAAGCAATCAATGCAACCACAACGATTACCTATAAAAATAATAATAAAGCAATCAATAAGAAACCTTGAACCTAGACTTACGAGTAGAATTAATAAGCTAGAATTTTTATTGTGGATACTTACGCAAGATTTCATGTTGAATATGTGAATATATGCTTCACTGAAGAACAACTATTCAAAACTGATGGTGAATTGAAAAATGTTGAGGTTTTTATACAAAAATAATAAAAAAGCCTTTTCGATAAATCTCAGTATCGAAGATAATTTAATAAAGTCGCCCAACTCGAATTTGGAAAAAAATGGTCATTCAATTAGTGAAAAGATAAAAAACTTGTACGATTAGGATATAGTTATTGTACCTATTGTGGAAGATAATAAAAAAGATCTATTTTTTATGAGGTTGATAAGATATTTTGATACCGTTTATAGTATGGAGATATCAATGTGGCCGAAGTGGACCGAAAAAATTTGGAAAATACTCCTTTGAACTATTGAAATTCGAGATCTTCTTTGAATTGAGTAAAAAAAATTTTTTCGATTTTTTATCTCACTGACTCTATACATGAGAGATTAAGGCATTATCGTACACTTATAACTTCCTCCAGCTAAGCCAGCCCTGAGCAGGAGCTTTTGAGCTCTCGTCCTTCGGTGGAGCAATAAGACCATGATCTCAAATTTTATATGGAATTTGAGATTGATACCAAATATATAAATGAGGAATCTCAGCACAATCATAATCATATTCTAGAAATTATTCAAAAAAATGAAATATGTAAAAAATAAATAATAATAAAATTAATTCTATGGTTTGAAAATGCGATCTTCTTGAAATTTGCATGAATATTTAGTATATCAGTTTTGATTCACAAAATAAATTTCACTTGAGTCGGTTATACTAGAGGTTAGAGGTTAGAAATATAGAGATTCTTTTCTTCAATATTCAATTGAATTTTTATGATTCTGTTGACACTATGGCTACAAAATTTTTCATGAAAGTTCAGTATAACAGTCTCCATTCACAAAAAAATTCATTCGAATCGGATAGCTTGTTATGAAAATATAGAGATTCTTCCTTTGAATATTCCAATTGAATTTTCTATGGTTCTGTTAACACTATGGCCACAAAATTCTGCCTAAACATTCAGTGTATCGATCCTAATTTATAGAATAAATTTATTTCGAATCGGATATTTTTTATGGAAATATAAAGTTTCTTTTTTTTCAATATTCCAATTGAATTTTTTATGGTCTTGTTTACACTATCGCCACAAAATTTTGTGAAAGGCTTATTATGAGCGTCCTGCAAGTAACCGCAATATTTCATTCCGGTTGGTTTCGTTTTCTCTGAGATATTGAGGAACAAAAATTCTGATTCGCCATATTTTATGAAACACCCTGTATGATCTGGCTGTTAACGATCTTAACCGAATCATTTGGGAACCGAATTCATTCTGATACCTTCAAGTCTTTAGGACAATCCCTTCGAAAGTTATTGTGCTAAGGACCGGACGGACCACCCCTGGGAAAGCGAAAGAAGAAAGAAATTTCGATAAGATTGAATAAATCATTCTTTATATTGGCAAAAAAGTTATGGGACATTTGTTAGTGACCATTTTATGATGATTATGACAGATCCTATATATGGAAGGAGAGTGTAAAGTTTTTTTTGTAAAAACCTGCATATTCAATTTTGAAATGATTTACATTCACTAACAAAAATCAGATATTCAGACTCAGAATCTTGCATAAAATTTTCAGTCTGTATATCCTTATGTTCGGAGTTGGACAAAATTGAATATTTCAAAAAATCTTCATCTCTTCTAGTTTCAACCAATATAGCACCTAATCCTTCAAAACTGGGAGTTAACAGACATTCGGTTCCTCCAGGAAAAAAAGCGAAAAAAGAGATATAACTCTTCATGAAACATAATTGCATGTTTATATTTCACAGTGGTGTTAAAAGTAGTACCTATAGGCAGCAGAGCTGAGTTTATCTATTGAATCTTCAATTAAAATACATAAAACCTTCAATGAAATATAAAGAAGAAGAATATCAGAAATCGAAGTGAAAAAAATTTCAGGTTTTGGTTCAGGAATATCAAAAAAATAACAAAGAAATTGGCAGAAAACTGTTGCACTCCAATTTCAACTTTGTTATTTATTACGATGAAATAATATTTCAAGAATAAGTTATTCTTTTGTTGAGATGAAAAACAGGTACAACAATTCATTTTTAATTATTTATTTCCATATATTGTCACAAGATGTTTGTTTTTATCACCACTCTCCTTATAAATTGAAAACTTTTATCACATCACTCACTCAAGGCGACTGCAAACCTTCTTGCTCCTCAAGATAATAAGGTTAGGATAATCTTCCCGGAAAAAATATCCCACCTAAAGGGGTCGTAATCCCACACATTGGCCTGATTGGCAACGCTGGAAACTGCCCTCTGACCTCTCCTGTACCGTAAGATATCAACTTGATATCGGAACCTCATTCGATTGAGTTAGAGAGGATATTGGGTCTGTATGTTGTAAATAACCTAAAAGTTGCTGGTTCTCTTGGAGAAGGTATGGCTGGTAATATACTTGAGTGGGTGAAAATTGGGAATGTTCTGTGTTCCAGAAAGCAACTCTTGGTGTTCCAGGTAGCTCTTCCAGTTAGAACTTCACCATTTAGATGAGAATTCACATTGGCCCCATCTACTATGAAATAATTGTCCACACCTACACCTGGCTCCAGAATTCTTGTGTAACTTTTTTGAGCCACCAGGACTGTTTGGGTCAAAACCATCAAAAGAAGACATACTCTGTGAAATAAATGCTGAATCATCATAAAAATCGTTACAGAACGTTATGTTTCAATGGGTTTTAATCGAAAACTTGTTTACTTACTTTGTTTTCGAGCTATGAAACATTAGAAAGGTTGTACAGGAAATTAATATCGATCGTTTTTACGTACCTTGGCTTCCATTATACCGATTGATCATTCTCTAATGACTAATTTTGTTTTGAATAGGAAGATATCTTTTATACCAAATCTAATTTTATATCGTTCATCATTGACCGTTGAATGAAGAACTTGTATTATAATACTCTAGGAATTTTGGGTGAGATATGGGAAAAATTCATATCCATAATTATGAGTTGTACTTGAAAAACTCGATATGGAGAAGATACTGAAAAGAAGCACTCTGCAGGAATCTTTCGAGAATGGATTTGGATCCCATAGAGAATAAGTTACACTTCTTCACTGGATTCTAGAGGACATTGTCGTCTAAAGAAACTAATGATTGAGAAAGGGTGTTGACAGAAACTGACACGACTATTCGTAAATTCTTTCGACAAGAACTTGATACGTTTTATTCTTCATTTATTGAATTTTGGCATCACTTCAAAAGGCTATATGGGAAACTTAGTTTTTCTTACTCAATGGCGATATGCAATATTTTGAGCTCTGCATTTGTAGTATGTGAGATTGAATAGGAACTAGGAAGTTGCACTTTTAGGAAGTTTCCGAATGTTAGGGTATTTTTTTATTTATTTTAGTGGCACTTTTACGAAGTTTTCGTATGTTCGGGTCGGCCATTCATGTGCGTTGAAACTTCAGATTTCATTACATGCGACTTAAATTGATAATACCTGAATTTTTTGTATGATTTTCAAAATATTTAGTGAAGTGAACTACTCAATGAAAGGCACTTTACTTTGTTATTGAAATTTTCGAAAAAAGTTCCGCGAAAAAGTTTTGCTTTAAAATAACAAATTGTTTATCATATAAAACAGCGTCACCCGGAGATGCTTGTTATAGTTAGTTTAGAATATCACATTTAAGTCCATATAGTCCGTTCACGAAAGTTTGAGCCGTCGGTTGGCCATGGAAATTTGGCATATTCCACTGTGTATTTTAAATTTAAGGTTATGTTGTTTATGTTCTTGTCAGATTGATACGCAATGTTGTCAATACGCGCAGTCGGCAGTATTTACTGTCATAAATTGATCGACCACTATCTAATATAATTAAATCTATCGTGAAATAAAGTCAACGTTGCCGAATGTACACGGCCTCGTCTGACGGGCTTTCGAGTTAAGGTCAGAGAAATCCGTGATTTCTAACAAGAAAATAAACAACATAACCTAAAATTTTGATATACACAGTGGAATATGCCTCATTTCCAATTTGTGCTCAAAAATATGTGAACGGATCATAATATTTATATCCATTTGTACGATAAAAGTACACCCTGTCAAACAGCCGCTCTCCGACAATTCTTTTGATTGCACCATTCACTGAGTACTAATAAAGGTTCTTATCGGGAAAGTTACATTATTCACATTGGTAATAATGATAATTTTCTTGTAGCACCAATGATACTTGATTCAGGATATAAATTGCTGCTCAATAGCTTTTCTGTAGGCGAATTAGGAAATTTCCCTTCAGTCCTAAAAATATGATGCGTATTAATAATATCACCAACTTATAAATCCGATCTGAAACAGTTTTCTGATAGAGTAGATGATTCATAGTTAGCAGGAGGAAATCTTTATTCTTTATTTCCTTGGTGATAATTAACTCTTCTGTCACAATCTTTACCAAAATATATTATTTGATAAAAAAAATAATAAAATAAATTATATTATTTGATCTGTGTTTAAATTTGATAGAATCGGTCAGTGTGACAACAACCACAAAATGAAAAGAATTTTGAGAGCAATGGTGTAACGATTTTCATTACAGCAATTTTTAGATTTGCATGAAACTCATATGAACAAAATTACTTCAAATGATCGTTTGTTGTTATTACACACCCATAATGGTTTTACAAGTTTAAATGGGTAATCAAATTGTTGATCCTAGTGTGAGTTTGATGGTTCACCTCAGAAATGAACTGAAAACTGCACAGAAATAATAACATTACATCAATCAACGTGACAGAAGTTTCAAAAAACCCAACAGACAATTCAGATTAAACAAAGCAGCAGTAATATATTGGTCACAATAAAGTATTCAAACTTAAATTTTTATTGCAAATATAACATTTAAAAATCATAGAAAAACAAATTCATGTTGATTAAAAAATATCTTCCTCAATCAAGTCACCAGTATCCTGATCTACTGTTTGTACATAGTTCGTTACTTTGGGTTTCGTGCTGGGTACTCCATAAACCTGATGAGGAACTATGAGTTCTTGCGACGGTTTATCTGTCACTATTTCGAATAGTTCTGAGAACGTTTTGGGAATATCTACATATGGCACACCATATTGTTCATGTGGTTTGTATGGTTTCTTATGTGGAAGGCCATATTCCTGATGTGGTTTTGGTGGTTTTGTGGTGGGTACTCCATACACTTGATGGGGTACTATAGGTTGTGTGGATGGTTTAGTTGTTTCAAATTCGAATAGTTCCGAGAACGTTTTGGGAGTATTATTATCTGTATGTGGCACACCATATTGTTGATGTGGTTTTGGTGGTTTAGTGGTTGGTACTCCATACACTTGATGGGGTACTATAGGTTTTGGAGTTGGTTTGGTCGTTTCTAATTCGAATATTCTGAGAATGTTTTAGGAGTATTTTTATCTGTTTGTGGTACACCATACTGTTGATGTGGTTTTTGGTGGTTTAGTGGTGGGTACTCCATACACTTGATGGTACTATAGGTTTTGGAGTTGGTTGGGTCGTTTCTAATTCGAATAACTCTGAGAATGTTTTTGGAGTGTTATTATCTGTATGTGGCACACCATATTGTTGATGTGGTTTTGGTGGTTTAGTGGTGGGTACTCCCATAAACCTGATGGGGTACTATAGGTTTTGGAGTTGGTTTGGTCGTTTCTAATTCGAATAATCTGAGAAGGTTTTAGGGGTATTATTATCTGTTTGTGGCACTCCATATTTCTGATGTGGTTTTGGTGGTTTGGTAGTTGGTACTCCATAAACTTGATGGGGTACTATAGTTTTTGGAGTTGGTTTGGTCGTTTCTAATTCGAATACTCTGAGAATGTTTTTTGGAGTGTTATTATCTGTATGTGGCACACCATA
>CM024242.1:65523363-65603777 GCA_013421045.1 Propylea japonica | reverse complement strand
TGCTGACAGGGTGGAAATAAAAAGTATCACTTCAATCAACCCCGGTATCTCAGTTGTGCTTAAACTTGGGGAAGTGGTTGAAACGCATTCCTATAGATTTTTTTTTCCGTAGAATCCCGTGGCGTAGTCAGTTTTTCAATTAGACTTTCCGTTTTTGAGTTATCGAGCAAACATACTTTTTTAAATTGGACACCCTGTATATTATTTTTTATTCTTATTAAGCACAATCTCAGCATTTCAGAAATATATTATTTATGCATTTATTTTTAAAACCAAGCCCAGAATTCAATATTTTGTAATTTAATTGTCTATAACTAAGTAGTAGGCTATGACTGTTTATTAAAAACAGAAAATAAGTGTCAAGATTTCGTAAGAAATCGAAATAATGTTAACATAATAATCTACCTCACATATATAATATTTTCTCAATTTAATTTGCAATTTTTTGAGAATTCAAATAATTGATTACTACCTTAAATACCAATTATTAAATGTTTATTAGGGAATCCAAACAATAACAATATTTTGTAATTTTGTTTTATAGATGCTGTTCAGAATGACGGCCGTTTTTCTGTATACACAATCTGCAGAGTTTCGTTATCATTTTAATGGCGTTCAAAAGAATCAAAGGCCTTCTTTGCAAATTTTCAAAGGCCAAAATAATTGCCGCACGAAGTTCCGCTACTGAATTATCAGTGGCGTAACTAGTCCGACCTGCGCCCCAATGCAAAATTTGCCGTGCGCCCTATTCGAGACTCATTCTCCCCTCCCCCCCCCCACGACCACCAACGAAACTAACAACGACATTTTCCCCGTACTTCCACACTTCCTGGATACTATTTCACTACACAACATTTTCCAAGCTCTATCCAACTAGAGAAAGATTATTCAAGAAAAAATAATTTTAAAGTTAATTATAAAGAAAAATTATTCAAAAAATTTATTGAAAGCAACATTACTTACTCAACCAGCTCATATTGCCAACTCTGTACGTTTATTCCTATAATTCCCTGACAAAGCCCCTACGGCTCTTTGTTTCTAGGAACCGTATTGCTAACTCTTCTACATCTAAAGAACGAGCTCTTTCATGTTCAATACTAATTAAACTGAGATCACACAGTCTTATATTGGACATAGAAGTCCTTAAGTAGTTTTATAATTTTCAGTTTAGAGGAAGACCTTTCACTGCTTGCGACAGTTACGGTAATGTAAGAAACATTATAAATGCTGTACATACGTTTGCACCCTTGATGCAATTAACTTATTCCTATCAATAGATTATTGCTTATTTTTTTACTTTTGATATCGTCATTGACTACATTTCTTAAGCAAATCACTCCATCGACCAAAGCATGAGTCACGTCAGATTAGCATTTTTTACAGAACTCAGAGGCTGACTACAAGTTGTTCGTCAGAAAACCGTATTAAATTATCTGGGTTTAAGAAACTGAACGTGTCAGTTATACACAGCATAGATTTAAATCTTTCGTTTAACTGTGCAGTTTAAATATCAACAGCTTTCAAAAAACCTTAACTTTGAAGCAATGCACAGGATGACTAAACTCGTAGTGATCCTGTGTGTGTTCGTAGGTACGTTCTGAATTTCGTAGAATTCAGTTTTTTGCGCCCCCCTAAGCCTGCGCCCCAATGCACCGCGTTGGTTGCATTGGCGTTAGTTACGACACTGTGAATTATTTTTGCTTTATAAATTGTATTTTGCATATAACCCCTAAAAAAATCTAAAATTGAGTGATCCGGAGATCGAGGGGGGCATCTTTTTTATGGAACAAGCTAATATGTCTACTCAAAAAAACATTGTCTGTATCTCTTGCGTAACTGATTCCTTGATAAATTACTATTTAAAATAACTCTATGTATATTTAAATTTTTCCGTCATTATCTGGTGAATGGTGCCACATATTTACAGAGTGATCTGAAGAAACTCATTATAATTGAGCTTGCCTTTTTTGAGGTCATAAAGGGGGTTCCACATTGAGTATAGTGTAACTTTGGTTTGTATCTTTGTGTTGGAACAACCTGTTTATATGGAAATAATTTAAATTGTTTTTTCGATCACTCTACACTAACCATAAAAATATTTCGAAATATCATCATTTACACCTCAAAAATGATCATGGCGTCAGTGGGCCACCTGGTATATCCTCAAATGAACATTAAACCTGCAGTATTATAATGTATATCATATACGTATCTGCGTGTAATGAGTAACCCTAGTATTCAAATTATTATCTAGCAATTCATTGTAACGTTGAAATGTATCAAGTTTTTACAATGCTCATTCGATATGTGGTTTTTTATATATGGTGGGAATCATTGAAAGATTTTGGCTTTTCTCTGAATTATTTTGTATGGTGTTGTATGAGGATATTCAATCAATAACTTAGAAAGCAACAATGAAGTTGACGAAAATACAGGGTGTTCTGATTTATTTTCGACAAACTGAAATGGGTGATAGATCACATCATTTTAAGCAAAAAAGTTTTTAATGATGACCATGGACCCGGAAATGCTTTTTTCCGAGATACAGGGTGTCAAAGTTGAAAAAATGATTTGCGTTTTCTTTAATATGTTTTGGCTGCTTCGAAATCCTTTCATGAAATTTCGTATACAGTGTTTTTTTCGGACGATAAATTCAAATTTGCGGTCGATTTAGTTGTAGTTTCTAGAGGGCGCCACCGGCAACCATTTCAACCCATGTTAATCGTTGCAACTTCTTTGTGCTACATTGTACACGTTTTGGACTTAAAAAATCGATTCTCTCATCCTTTTTGCTCAAAAAAGGTATACCTCATCTAAGCCGCTAAGAGTAATCGTTTCAGAGAAAAATGCATTTAAAGCCAAAGGGGACGAAATGATTGCCAGTGTCGCCCTCTAGAAATACAGATATTGAAGAAAACGCGAATTATTTTTTCAACTTTAACACCCTGTAACTCGGAAACGAAGCGCATTTCCGGACCCATGTTCATGGGAACTTTTTTGCTTAAAATGTATATTATCTATCATCACCCATTTCAGTTAGGAAACAAACAGAACACCCCTGTATATACCAATGTATGTCAAGGAAATTTTGTATCAGTGTGCAGAAATCTGATCGTCCAACTTCATCTTGAATTATTCGCACTGTAACTATCTAGAAAATTACTCCAGAGTGGATAAAAAGACTTGTCTAGAAATACTGATGAATTTCAGAGTGTCTGTCTAGTTTAGTTGATGCCATGATGGGATTCATATGCTTAGCCTGTGCTTAGTCAGAACCCAATTTTGTTCAGGGTTTTATAAGTTTAATATAAGATAACTGCAATTGCGTCTTGCTTGAGATTTTGGCAGTTTCAAAAGGTCCAGAAGCTGTTCGTTAGATAGTCCGTAACTTCCGTTTGGTTACCAAACGAAATATATCCAAAGAACAGCGACAACAATACCAAACTTTGGTATTGTCGTTGGTGTCTTCAACACCTAATAATTGTCGTAAATATAACAAAATCAGTTACCTTCAAACGTTCTTCATTTATGTTTTCTATTTCAATCACAACAGATATGTGGTAGATTAACATCTCCTCCAACCTACTTCGTTTACTTTATCACCCACTGTTATCTAGCAATCACCTGATATTATACATATATTTTGTATATATTATATGTTATTTTATTTCATTTTGGTGAATATTCCTTTGGTAAGTGTGAAACTTAGACTTGGAGAAAGCCGGTATCAAGGCAGTGAAAGGCTCGCGGCTACACTCAGTGAAGAAGGGAGTGAGTCATATCGGAGGAAATATAATGGGCGCCAGGTAGAGTAATGCCTGCCTATTCAAGGTAAATGAACTGCTTACTCCTCTACCAGAGTAACAGTAAACAAAAATCCCTCAAAATTCAAGTCACAATAATTTATTACGAAAACAAAAATATATGTGCAGTGGTTGATACAATACGGATAAAGATTCTCCCCCAACGGGTAGTCAGAAGGAAAACTTACTAATACACTAAATTAAATGAGAACGAATCATCTAAGCTAACAAAATGAACCCGCCTAACCAGCTTACATTCACCTCAACGTTCTGGTCTAGATTGTCACTAACTACTTCAAATTAAACAATGGTTACTGAAGGAGTATCGATCAATTATCCTATAATACAATCCTGAAGGGATATACGAGCACCTTTGTTGGTACCCAACGCAACTTATGAAGTGCACCTCACTATAATTGCTCACAGTTATATATAAAATTTACAGAATAATATCACAAATTATCAAAATAAAAGACCAATAATTCACAATGTTAAAGCCAGTGCTACGCACTGGTTACCTTCACTACTACTCCAGATGGTAAGTTGAACGTATAACGCCAGGTACGTAGATACCTCCAACGCCAGATAAGTAGACACCTCCAAGATGACAGGCAAGTGGATGCCAATTGATACCCCTCACTGACAGGTTCGTGGATACCTCTAACTGACAGGTACATAGATAACTCAGGCAAGTAGACATGCCAGGCACGTGGACCCTAACAAATACCATAAGAAACGGTTCAAAAGCTATTAAGAATATTTTAGTTACCTCCGTTGTTCGAGGGAAATGGGTTCAACCTCCAATTCAGTCGAAAATTTTCTTCAAATATAATATTCGCTATACAACAACCTAATAAAAGAAGATGGTCAGACCACTGGTTCCAGATAGAAAATGTATGCATACCTAGAGGTGCAAGATAAATTCTGTACGGACTCCATGAGGAAAAATCTATGTTAACGTATAAAACGTATTTCCCAAAATATTCCAAAATACTACTTCTCAGGGAACAATGACACTCAAAGTTATAATCCTTAACAATGAGGATGAATCTAGATTGAAAATTCTCTTCGAAAATGCCTAAACCGTCCACACGACCTCCGCACAACAAAATGCCGGCCTGACAGTCGCATAGAAATTTTCCGGATGTTCAAGGTTCACAGAGTCTATCAGTTGTCATAGCGAAGAAGAAAAACACATTAAAACAAAAATAATATAAAGGAATCATTACGGTACTGATAATCTACGCAGTTTACACCAGAGGAGGGCTTCTTTCTGTAAATCCATTTCTATAATTCTTCCGCGATTCTCCGAAGTACTTACTGAGGCCAAGTAATTCCAACCACTGCTTCTGAACTACCCAAAATGACAAAAATCACTAACCTCACAATTTTAAATAATTAACAAACCGTTTTCTGATGGAAAACAATTCGTGAAAAAGGAAGGTAAATGAAGTGAAGAATTACAATAATGAGGAAATTTAGAAAATGAACAATTCAAATAAGTTTACTGACTAATAATTTTCGAAAAAGATTCAGGAAATTTGGAAAAACTACATTTTATGGTAAATTCGAAATAATACCGTTACGAATCCCCCCTCACTTAAAAAAAAACGACTGAAGGTCCAGTTTTTTTTCGGTTAATGATTTTGCCATCCAGGCAGTTTCGGGAATCAATACAAAACAAAAAAAAGATCACAATAGGGGCAAATAGTAGATACGTCGCAGTCAAGAAATAACACTGAGTCAAAATCGAGAAAAAAAATCGAATTCAGAAATCTATAATCCTCCACACGAATTCAGAAATCAATAATCCTCCACAAAGGAGTTACCAATCAAGGAACACAAGTCAAAAATCAGGAAAATACAAAAGTCACGTTCATATCGACATTCAAAGTCGAGATACTTAATCCTCCATACAGGATCCACAAAAATCACAATAGGGGCAAATAAGAAATAACAATAAGTCAAATTGAAGAATCCATAATCCTGAAGAATCCATAATCCTCCACAGGAGTTACCCATTAAGGAATATAAGTCAAAAATCAGGAAAATACAGAAAAGTCATCATATCGACATTCAAAGTCGAGATACTTAATCCTCCATACAGAAGCCACAAAAAAAATCACCACACATGGCAAATAGTCGTAGTCGGTAATAATCCAAATCAGAAATTTCACAAAAAAACTCTATCGAAGAGAATACCATAATCGGGGAATCGAAGTCACACTTCAATACAATATAATCAACCTCGCCACAAATTACAGATGATGTAATGTAGCTATGTTGCTACCGTGGAACTGAGAATACAAAAGATGTTGGTTGTACTTCAGCCACTGAATGGGGGTAGTGACCACCCTAGTCAATTTATGCTCAAGGCAAGGGACAGCCATCCTCTGCCCCATAACTCATTCACCTACTACCAGCAAATGATGTAACCCCCTTCACACTAGATCTATTCATCACCAAAAACACCATTCTCACAGCACCATTCACAATAAATGATCTAGAGCGAGTCGAAAAAATTTTGAACACTACTCAACAGAGACATATAAAACTAACCAACTTACTGACTGATAAGAATAAAATAAACAAATTGACCGACCAATGCAACGCAGCATAAAAAAAATATACCACAAAAGCACCGATCAACCACTACAGGTCAGTTGTTATTGACTATGGCCCCACGTTGAGCGCCAATTTGAAACGTAGACTTGGGGAAAGCCGGTATCAAGGCAATGAAAGGCTCACGGCTACACTCAGTGAAGAAGGGAGTGAGTTATATCGGAGGAAATATAATGGGCGCCAGGTAAAGTAATGCCTGCCTATTTAAGGTAAATGAAACTGCTTACTCCTCTACCAGAGTAACAGTTAACAAAAATCCCTCAAAATTCAAGTCACAATAATTTATCACCAAAACAAAAATATATGTGTAACACAAATTATCAAAATAAAAGACCAATAATTCACAATGTTAAAGCCAGTGCTACGCACTGGTTACCTTCACAAACTACTCCAGATGGTAAGTTGAACGTATAACGCCAGGTACGTAGATACCTCCAACGCCAGATACGTAGATACCTCCAACGCCAGATACGTAGAAACTTCCAAGATGACAGGCAAGTGGATGCCAATTGATACCCCTCACTGACAGGTTCTTGGATACCTCTAACTGACAGGTACATAAATAACTCAGGCAAGTAGACAAGCCAGGCACGTGGACCCTAACAAAATAACATAAGAAACGGTTCAAAAGCTATTAAAGATATTTTAGTTACCTCCGTTATTCGAGGGAAATAGGTTCAACCTCCAATTCAGTCGAAAATTTTCTTCAAATATAATATTCGCTATACAACAACCTAATAAAAGAAGATGGACAGACTACTGGTTCCAGATAGAAAATGTATGCATACCTAGAGGTGCAAGATAGATTCTGTACGGACTCCATGTGGAAAAATCTATGTTCGCGTATAAAACGTATTTCCCAAAATATTCCAAAATACACTCAAAGTTATAATCCCTCACAATGAGGATGAATCTAGATTCAAAATTCTCTTCGAAAATGCCTAAACCCTCCACACGACCTCCGCACAACAAAATGCCGGCCTGACAGTCGCATAGAAATTTTCCGGATATTCAAGGTTCACAGCGAAGAAGAAGTAAAACACATCAAAACCAAAATAATATAAAGGAATCATTACGGTACTGATAATCTGCGCAGTTTACACCAGAGGAGGGCTTCTGTTAATTCATTTCTATAATTCTTCCGCGATTCTCCGAAGTACTTACTGAGGCCAAGTAATTCTAACCACTGCTTTTGAACTACGCAAAATGACAACAATCACTAACCTCACAATTTCAAATAATAAACAAACCGTTTTCTGATGGAAAACAATTCGTGAAAAAGGTAGGTAATTGAAGTGAAGAATTACAATAGTGGCGAAATTTAGAAAATGAACAATTCAAATAAGTTTACTAACTAATAATTTTCGAAAAGAATTCAGGAAATTTGGAAAAAAACATTTTATGGTAAACTCAAAATAATAACGTTAAAAGTGATGAAAATGAAACCAAACATTGTTAACATTTTTTATACAATTTCTTTATTTTTCCTCGATAGACTCCGAGGTCTAATTAATTTGAACTGATCAGTTTCAATTCTTACTCAGACATTGGATAAAATATTTCATTGATGTGAGCTTCTTGTGATATTTGCTCATAAGAATCACTATAATTCCATTTAATCTCGAATTTGAATGTAAGTATAGTTGGGTGTTGTTTACAATGTTAACATTTTCATACCTCGCGCCAGTCGCCATTTGCTTCCAATACGTCACAACATGGACGCGAAAATGGCTACCATTTCTTACTCTGTAGGTTCGGGTTCGAATCCTGGTGCGTGTACGGATCTTTGTGTATGTCCTATTATGTCTATAAATACAACTTATTTAGAGTGGTATGTAAGATTTGAATGAAAGTCTATGTTGAAATAATTGTCTAGATGGCCTCGGAGCCAAGGACATGGGTAAAAGAATCATGAAGGATTCGATAAGTTCTGATGTTTATTGACGTAAGCGATAATCGATGATCCAGGGTATAGATATTTTTGCTGCTTGATGACAGATACATAGACTTTCTTGTTTCTTTGATTTCCATTTTCTGATTTTGTGATTTGTCAATCTCAGCGTTATTTGCCAAGGACGAAGATTTATTGTTTACCTTTTTTATGGTTTCTGCATTTCTTATTTTTTCATTCAATAAATTAATTTTGATTTGTAGCGAATGATTTTAACCTTTAGCTTCCTTCAAGAGTTGCCCTATATATTTGATTTTCGATATTCAGAATATGAATCTTCACTTCAGGCTCAAAAGCTGTAAACTACGCTTCACTTCTTCTAACCTACACTTGGAGCTTCGTGTTTGCATGTCGCTGATTTTTTTCGCCGCTTTTAATAAACATGAAAGATGGAATGTTTTGAATATTTCACACACTTGCCATTTCTACCACTTTTTTACAGAATGTTTGCACTTATCTGCGCGTATTTTTCTATCTTTGTTAGAGCGATCTTTTGCTTCGTCTTCAATAGACGCCTTCTTGCTCTGCGGTCTGAAGTTACAATTCTTCTATGAATTGTATTAATAATACACTTGCGATAATAATGGACTGTGTTTTAAATATGACTAAATTTGCACACAACAGCTAGTAAAGCTATATCGTCCAGAGATGCAAAGTTTTAAAATTCAAATTATCTGCACACCAAATATAAAACAACGAATAGACCGTGTATTGGCTCCTGTGAACCTCAATAAGTCCACAAATTCCCTACTATGTCTTTTATATATACTTATTATGAACAAATAGTGCAGAGGTTACTGACGGAACTATAATGACATTATTCTCATTTAATTATAATAAACTTCGTTTCAACCTCCAATATATGTCGAAATTTTTATAGATTGGTGATAATCCACTAAATTCCTCAGAAATTTCACACTGTAGGATTCTATCGAACGTTTGTAGGTGGAAGGAGCTATTGTGTCATTACTAATGAAGATTTGGGGGATGAAGTTATTGGAGCCTATACCAGTGATTCGGATCATATATTTCTTCTTCGGTACCTGCCATGAGGAAATTTTGGCAGAACCAAGTGACACCAGAATCACAATACATGTTGATTTTTAGCACAGAAGTGATATGTCTAAGACAATAAAAATCTGAAAAAGTTCTGACGTGAAGTGCGAAACTTCTGTGCGCTCGTTCATATTAAGAAGCGGATGGTCAAATTTGATTTATCGTTTTTTCAATATAAACAATAGTGTGAGAGTTTCTCATATTATCCCATAGTGAAGAAATTAAAAAATTCGACACAGGACCTAAATTCGAATCTTGTACGGACTCTAACATCATAGAACATTGTTTCAAAAGCATTATTATCATCGTTTCGGTGATATGAAAATATTGCTCTGATCATTTTTTTTTTCAAACGTGTAACTATTCATATTCGATGATATCATTTGCGCATTACCAATTCACAACCAATTATCAAATTTCAAATCGATTGGAAGTGTGGTTTTAGAAATTTTGAAAAACATGAGTGAAATATTTCAGTGTCAATAACATCAGAACTGAGCAACGGATTCGTTCCGCTTTCGAAAACAATTGGGATATTTTTTCTCAGTTATTAAACCAGCCGAGCCCCAAAATCGGAAAAATATAGACATTGAGCTATAAAAGAAGAAAGCACGCAAAAACAAATATCCTTTCGTAAAATGGAAATTATCAATGAATTTATAATTTTCTCAATTATTGTCACCATAGTTTAAAGAATTCAATAAGTACTGATTGAATTGAAAATTTCCTAATACAGCAACCTGAAACCATAATCTGAGTAATATTGCATTAATTTCGTTGAAAGGAAATAGAAAAAGTACACTTTCATATTTAATATGAAAACAGAATTACATACTACCATAAGAATATATAATTCAGACTATTCGGAGTCATTTTCTGTGCATGGAACAAAACCTGATAAAGTAAGATATTCCACCGAGAAACTGTTTTGAGAAAACAAACAAATAAACTGTATGCAGAGTACCATTCAACGAGAACATTTTCCTACAATGTTAAGCCTTTTCGCAATTTCAGTTACGAAGTTTCAACATGGTCGTTAGATTAAACGTGAGTTTACAAATGTATTAACTCTCTACATATTAGGAAGATTTCACACCACTTTAAGGCTATATTTATAAGTCAATTTTTGTACTATAAAGTTTTGCGAAAATTCATTTAAATTCTCAACTAACCAAGACGACGAAAAGTCGTTTCAGTAATTTCTGAGATTACCCACAAACCACTTCCCATCAAACTTCATTGAATTCGGCAGCAACTCTGCTTGTTCAATTTTCATTTGCATTCCAATCACCCCTAACTGCAACTAATACAGTAGAGCATTAATACCTGAATTATTTATAAATTTACGTATTTATTTATATAGCTCAAATGGAAGTAAATACCGATAAGGCAAAATATGACTATTTCTTCTGATTAATTTTTGTGGAAATCTTCATTCATAAACTACGGCATTTGAATAAAAAATTTAAGAAAAGACCTGAGCAGGATTTTTTGAGCGGTCGTTCTTTGGTGGAGCAATAAGATTATCACCTCAATTTTTTTTATGGAATTTGAGGTTGACACCAAATATATGAATGCAGAATCTCAGCACAATCGGAATTATATTCCGATAATAATATTTTATTCAAAAACTGAAATATGTAAAAAAATAAATGAATAACAATATGAAATTCTGTGGGACTGATGATACGATCCTCTCGAAATTTTGCAAGAACATTCAGTATATCAGTCTGATGAGGCCAAATCATATCGCTCAATTAGCCTCACATCGTTCCTCTTGAAGAGGATGGAAAAGATCGTTGACAACCATCTGAGGAACGATGTCCTGAAAAAGAATCCATTGCATGTGCGACAATTCGCATACCAACCTGGCAAATCCACGGTCCATGCTCTGCACAAGTTAGTGTCAGAGCTGGAATCATCGCTGGAGGCTAGGGAGGTTGCAATTGGCACATTTGTGAATGTGGAAGGTGCTTTCGATAATACCACCTACGCATCCATAGAGAAGGCTGCGAAAAGGAAGGGTATAAATCCTTCCACCATCGGATGGATTCAGTCCATGCTGGTGGGACGGAGAGCCACGGCGGATCTTGGAGGGGTGTAGGTCACGGTCACTACGGAGAGGGGAGGTCCACAGGGTGGAGTTCTGTCGCCTCTTTTGTGGTGTCTCGTGGTTGGCGAACTACTCAGAAGATTAGCCGAGCAAGGTTATAGCTGCTTTGGCTATGCAGATGACCTGGCTGTTATAGTTAGGGGAAAGTTCGAAGGTATTACTTCAGAGCTGACCCAAAACGTCATTGATATCATCAATCGGTGGTGTCAGAAGGAGGGCTTTAACGTCAATCCAACCAAGACGGTTATTGTTCCATTCACACGTCGTAGGAAGCTAACCCTTGTAGCACCGGTGTTGAAGGGAATAAAACTAGAGTTTTCCGATGAGGTCAAATATCTGGGGGTCACCTTGGATAAGAAACTCAATTGGAACTTTCACCTTGACAAAGTGATTGCCAAATCTACAACGGCGTTCTGGATATGTTGCAAGTTATTTGGAAAAACTTGGTGTCTGCAGCCTCGTATGATCCACTGGATCTATACGACGGTGGTAAGACCTGTTATCACATATGCCTCTTTAGTTTGGTGGACTAAAACTAAAGGAAAGACAAGCCAGCAGAGGCTGAATAAGCTTCAAAGACTGGCCCGTCTAGGCATTACAGGAGCTGCGTATACAACTCCTACAGCTGCAGTAGAGGTAATACTGGATCTCACCCCGCTGCACATTTATGTTAAGAAAGAAGGTCTCATGAGTGCCCTAAGAATGGACCAAATAGGGCCTGGCAAGGGACACGAAAATATTTTAAGATCACTCGGTGGTGAACTCCCTTTACTACCGAGGGATTCCATGCCAATCGAGTATGACCTTGACGCCAACTACGAAGTGATCATAGGTGATAGCCAAGAAAGTGTGGAAGGTTTGTCTCGACTTCGTAAAAATCATCTCATCTGGTACACAGATGGGTCCCTAAGGGAACGAGGAGCAGGCATAGGCATATACGGTCCCGAATACAGGGAATCGGAGCCTATGGGAAAGCCAATAACAACGCTCCAAACTGAAATTCTGGCCATAGAAAGGTGCGCCCAAGTCTGTCTGTCCAGACAGTACAAGGGAGCCAGAATTTGCATTGCCTCTGATAGTCAGATGGCACTGAGGTAGCTTATGGCCGTTGATTGTAGATCAAGGACCATTTGGAGCTGCAAACAGTCCCTCAAAACACTGGAGAAGTACAACAAGCTAGTTTTAGCTTGGGTACCTGCCCACCAGAACATTGAGGGAAATGAAAGAGCTGATGCTCTTGCAAAAAGAGGAGCAAACACACCCTTCACCGGACCCGTGCCCTCCTGTTGGGTATCACCTTCACTGATTAGGGCAGAGGTAGGCGTTTGGGAAAAAGGGAGAAACACTCTTACTGGATAAACACATCCGGTCAAAGACAAGCAAAGAGACTAATCGAACCTTCCAAAGAGAAGGCTCAAAAAGCTCTATCGTTGTCAAAAAACGAGTTAAGGCTGCTAATCGGCCCTCTCACAGGGCATTGTCCCGTGATATACCTACACAAGATCGGTAAAGAAAACTCCGACATTTGTAGGTTATGTGAATCGGCCACTGAAACCACCGAGCACATACTATGCCAATGCACTGCGCTGTCGCAAACCAGACTTACTCTACTAGGTGGCGCGTTATTAACGCCAGCTACATAAGAGCGAAGTCTCCTAAGGAAGTAACCAGCTTTGCTAAGGAGGTTAGATTCCTGGGAATTTAGCATGGTAACGCACAAAAGACCTTATTAGTCGCAGTGCAGAAGGGTGATCAACGTGCCGATCGACCACTATCTAATCTAATCTAATCTAATCAGTCTTGATTTACAAAATAAATCTGATTCAAATCGATTTTATCTTGTAATGGAAATATAGAGTTTCTTCTTGTAAATATTCCAATTGAATTTCCTAGAGTTCTGTAGGCACTATGACCTTCAAATTTTTCATGTAATTCAATATAACAGTCTTCATTCACATGAAAAATCACAAAAAAATTTCACTCGAATCGGATATTCTATTACGGAAATATAATTTCAATATTCCAATTGAATTTTCTATGGTTCTGTTATTACATTCAGCGTATCAATCTGAGCGCTCTTTCATTTTCAGAAGCCGATAATCAAATTTTATTTTTTGTTTTATCCATATTAACAACAGCGCGAAAGTTTTTACTTTATTCCATAGTATAGAACTGGAAAAATTCGATAGAGGACCAAAATTTGAAAATTGTACGAACTTCAATGTCATGGAACATTGTTTGAAAACCATCATTAGTTTCGTTTCGGTGATATGAAAATATCGCTTATACTTTTTTTCAATCGTGTAACTATTACCAATTCACAACCAATTATTAAATTTCAAATCGATTAGAAGTGGGGTTTTAGAAATATTGAAAAACATGAGTGAAATATTTCAGAATTTTCTGTGGTTCTGTTCTTACTATGACCACAAAATTCTGCATGAACATTCAGTGTATCAATCTTTTTTTACAAAATAAATTTCATTTGAATCAGATTCCTATTTTTTCATGGAAATTTGAAGTTTATTATTTTCAATATTCTAATTGAATTTATTATGGTTCTGTTAACACTATGGCCACGAGATTCTGCAAGAGGATTATTCTGAGCATCTTGCATACGGCCGCAACATTTTCTTTCGATAGTTTTGTTTCGATTGAGATATTGGGGTACAAAATGTTTGAATGGTCATATTCTATGGAACAACCTGTAGGTACTATTTGGCTGGTAAAGGAACTTGACTGAGCTAGTTGGGAACCGAACTCACCCTGAAAATTTCAAGTCTCTAGGACAATCCCTTCGAAAGTTATTGTGCAAGCGACCAGCTGGACGGACGGCCCTACAGACAGAATTGAATTTGACCACGAATTAATCATCAGGGAGTAGAACCCTATCGTTTGAGACCATTTTTGGCTTAAAATAATTCGAGAATAACAGACATTTGAGCAAAACGATATAGCACTCGTTTAAGTAGAACAGGTGCTCAAAAAAACGAACACATTAATGACTTCTTACCTCCATTGTCACCTCGATTCCTATTCGAAGAGTTTATTATTAATTTCACAGTGGCTTCGATTCGAATTGAGTCACTGAAGGAGTAATCAAGACTGCTGATTGGAACTGTTTACCTCCAGTAATGGAATTTTCAAGGAGTTGAATATTGAATCCACCACAACCCATAATACGGTGTTTGACAGCACAATATAGAGGAATTAACTTCAAACTAAACAGGTTATTTACATGGAAGAGTAGAGTAGAATATTCAAATGATTATGTATTACTCCGAAATTTACCATACCGGTTGATTTTCCTAAGCAGCATGATTAAAATATGATTAGAAGTATGAGAATTTAAGATTTTTGAGCGCTCGTTTTTCTTAAACGAGTGCTATATCGCTTTTGTCCAAATGTCTGTAATTTTTTAATTTTGAGCCGTAAATGATCTCAACCGATAGAGTTCGACTACCTGATCACGAATTCGTGGTCAAATTCAATCCTGCCCTTGGAGCCGTCCGTCCGGCTGTTAGCACAATAAGTTCAGAAAGGATTGTTCTAAAGACTTGAGATTTGCAGTCTGTCTACCAGATGAATCGAATATGGCCATTCAAAATGTTTGTTTCTCAATATCTCATGCAAAACGAAACCCATTGAAATGAAATGTTGCGGCCATATGCAAGATGCTCATAAGCTTCATGCATAAGGCTTTATGGCCTTATTGTAAACAGAACCATAAAAAATCAATTGGAATATCGAAAAAATGAAACTCCCTATTTTCATAAAACAATATCCGGTCCGAATGAAATTTATTTTATGAATAAAAATTGATACACTGAATGTTCATGCCAAATTTTGTGGCCATAGTGTTAACAGAACCACAAAAAATTCAATTGAAATATTAAAAAGAAAAATTCTTATTTCTCCATAACAGGATATCCGATTCAAGTGAATTTTATTTGTGAATGAAGTATGTTATGTTGAATTCTCATGAACGTTTTGTGGCTATGGTGTCAACAGAACCATAGAAAATTCAATTGGAATATTGAAAAGAAGGATCTCTATACTTCCATAACAGGATAACCGATTCAAGTGAAATTTCTTTTGTGAATCTAAACTGATATACTGAATGTTCGTTCGAAATGTAAAATGCAAAACTTTTGAGGTAATAGTTTCATTGCTCCACCAAAAAACGAGCGCTCAAAAGCTCTTGCTCAGGATATTCTTAATTTTTTTACTCTGTAATGTTGACCATTTTTGATGTGATGAATAATGTAGGTTCGTAGTGTGAGTTAATAAGTACGGAAAAATCAAAATTGCACAAACACATTTTACTTTGTTAAAACTGTTAAGACAATTCTTCTAACCTCACAAGTATAGTAAAAGCTTTATTAACCATTATGATCAATTAACCCGGCGGCAGTGTGCAATGTTTTTCACACTGGACCAGTGTGGTGGGGTATCACATACCCTAAATGCGAAACGAGATGCGAAACAACAAAAACAAATCTTTTTGTACTTTTGGAACATTTCAAGATTCATTCAACTGAAAATAATATATTTATAAATAAGTATTCATTTGCAATTTGTTGAAAATATTGTTATTTATAATATTACAATAAAAAAAACTAGATTTAGTGGTTTTTTCGAAGAAAATATACATATATTTTCGATATTATTATAGCATAATACTCAAGAAGAAAACAGAATTAAAAATTAATTACTTGTGAAGGAAAAAGATGAAATATTGATATTAAAAAAACGAGAATTAATTTAATTCATCAATTGTGAAGTTACAGATATCACAATACACCATAAAATTTTCCAGACAAATTGCTTTTCGGTGTTTTCCGAACCTTTCTTCTTGGCAAATTTCACATCTGACAGACATTTTTTGTCTTTTTCCAGGTGGTTCTTTAGTATCTTTTCGAAATGGGTAAAGCAAGTTTGGATTTGAAAATTGCGTCAATTTTAAAACGACTGGGGTATGTGATACCCCACCATACTGCCGCCGTGTTAATGAAGAGAATCATATCAATCGATTAAAATCATTGAACAATCGATAACGAATGTTATCACAATGAGGTTATATCATCCAGAACTGAAAAAAACCCAAGGTATGTGAATCCTTATGAATGAACTCCTCCACTTTCCACTGCATGAACCCTGAAAAAAGTATCGAGGCATCCTTCTATTGTCGGTCGCTCCATGGTTGACTGCAGTTTGCGGTTATTCAACCTTTATTCAACGACAAGGAATCGCCCGGTTTAAGTCAAACAACACGTGGTGGTTATGATAATAAACAAAAATGTGAACGCCTATTTCGCACGTGAAAATAATAGCTATGAAAGTAGAGAATAACATTATTTGATTCATATCGATCAATATCCCACTCATACTCCGGAGCTGATCTCATCAGAGTTCAAAGAACCAAAAAGGAGGCAGTATATTACAAACCACCCACAGAGAGCTGTTTCGCCCCATGAGGCTCGTCAGGATGGAGAATAGCTCAAAACGTATTATGACTTTGCCATCAGTTGAATTTAATCGATTAATAATACTCTCAACTTTCAAAGTTGATATTTTGTATCAATACTTTTTGTTAACAACAAAATTTCAGCATTTTGTTATGTACATATATTCTTGATATCGCACACATTGTCAAAGGACTTAGCTCTCCCTATAAATTATCAACTCGTTGAATGTGACACGAGATTTTTTCGTTTGTGGAACCTCAATTGTGAAGCACGAGGCCCAGCACTTTTTGATCTTCGAAAAAAATTTTATTGTGCTGAATTGTGCTAGGTTTGTGCTGCCTTGTGCCGCTTAAATTTTTCTTCTGTTTCATTCGGTTTTTGGTATATTCAACAAAATGTTAAGTACGAATAAGCCTAGCATTTTGCGAGAAATTGATTTCCAACGGTTGAAATGGATTATGGTTCAAATGTATTGAGTTGGTACTGAGTTGGGGCTCTCAAATTTTCTCGAAAAGTCCTCTGAGTTGTATGAATATTCAAGTTAACAAGAAAAATATTTCAGAAATTAAATTTTTTCTCTCTCGAAAATGTGAAAAAATGTGTATAAGTCGTGACTAGTGTGAATATTCAATATTCAAAAAACACTTCGAATTTTTCCGTCGAATGTTGGAAATTGAATAAATCAATCTACTGTAGGAAAATCGGTATACATGGAAAAATAATAGTGACGAATTTGCAATTCTTGCAAACTGTGGAATTTCGATAGACGTCTGAACTTACTATGTTGCCTTGATTATTCGAAGGCGTTAAACTCATGACAATATTGTCGATAAAAATAAGCTCAGAAGATTTGAATGACTTGATGATGTTTTCTTGTGAAAACTTAATTGACTATTGATACAGCAAAGTTGACGAGATATCGTTGAATTTATTCGTGCCTCTTTAATGAAATTTATGGTCGCATAATTTTCTTGGAGGAAAAATTGTTTCTTTACTTTTATGCATTCAAAAACCTGAAGGAAAATGAAACATTGTTACCGCACCTGTATTAGTATACATAAGTATGCATATATAGTTCAATTTTCACATAAGAGTATTATCGTTATTTCCATGAAATTATAAAAAACTCATTATTCTCCTTGAAAATCTTCGAAATATTGAATTATCCCCAAAATAACAAGAAACGAAAAAAAATTAATTTTAATGAACAACAACAACAACAAAAACAAAATTATGATATTTCATGTAAATAACGGATAATGCTCGGTATGTTCGTACAAAACATTCCGTTGAATATCTCAAAAACCGATTGAACTAAAAGAAAAATTGAAGCGGCACAAAGCAGCACAAACCTAGCACAATTCAGCATAACAAATTTTTTTTCGAAAATCAAAAAGAGCTGGGCCAACTTCACACACACTGTTGTCAGGTATACTGGTGTTTCCTCCACCCTACTGATTTTTCTTATTTTCCCCCATATAAGAAGAAAACTGACGATTTTTGTTAAAATTTGACCAGCACAAGTTAGTAGAAATAGAGTACAATCATAAAAAACAATTTTCGTCGAAAGAAATGAAAGTGCTGGGCTAACTTTTTGCTAATTTCTTTATTTTTTGGGTGAATTAGCTTGATATTTGTGAAAATAACTACAGCACAACTTTGCCTAAGATTAGAACAATGCTTTGAGCATATTTCCTTTGAAAAAAAAAACAAAAGTGCTGGGATGACTTTTTTTTATTTTCGTAGTTTGTAGGAAAACGCCAATGATTTTTATGAAAATATTTACGGCACAAAGCAGCACAAATGTAGCACAAATTTTTTCATTCGTTTTTGAGAGAAAAAAATGGGAGTGCTGGGCTATCTTTTTTCTTAGATTTCGATTTTTCAGGAAATGAGAAGGACTTTCGAGAAAATTCGAACGGCACAACTCAGTACATGTGTAGCACAATTTTTATCAACCATTTAAATCCCATTTTTCGAAAAGTGCTGGTCTGGCTCATTTTTTCGGTTTTGGAAATATTTCGAAAACCACTTGGAATTAAGAAAAAAAATGATCGGCACAAAGCAGCACAAACCTAGCACAATTCAGCACAACAAAAATTTTTTCGAAAATCAAAAAGTACTGGGCCAACTTCACACACATCAATATCCAGAGAATGAACTGATCAGCAAACTGAACAGACACGAATCCAATTGAAGCGGATTACTTGGGAAGAGTAATATATAATCATTCAAAATCATCTTCGACTTTTTAGGAATTGAGTTAAGCCCTTCGGAAAGAATGGAACGAAATTCCTGAAAATTTCATTACTGACAGGACTTAGTGGATACCATGGCGTCTTGGGTGGTTGATAAATTTTGAAATAACTAATATTGATTACAAATGAATAATCGATAAATTTATATGTATTTCATTTTTCCTATTTAGGTCCGTCCCGCATAAAGCAAAAAGTACAAAGATCGAAAATATTACAGTTGGAATTGCGAAAAACATTAATCTTATTTCCAGAACAAACCTATATCTTTTATATCTGGAGAAACTTTATGAGGCCCAAGTATGTATTTTTACAAATGACTGTGTTTCTTTTCATTCTCGATTCTATTCGTCGTAGCCTTTCCATATACCTAACCAATAGAAGTTGTTTATTTCATTTCAACAATGGCAACAATCATAAACTCGAGTTATCGGGATGTAGCTACGTCGCAAATTGAATTCCGACGCCATTCCACATATGGCTTTATTGTTGCAGGTTGCAAGTTCAGCCAGACTGCGGCAACCCCATAATCCTCTCTCAGAGACCCTCATTGTTAAGCTCGCACACTCGTGCCAGCTGATAGGACTAACACGATGTCCCCGAAAGTTTAAGACCGTTATTAATCGTGTAACGGATATGGCTTGATGGCTAGGGCTGTCAACTGTAACTCCGAGAATGCCTCATTCGGCAAAAGAGTGAGAGATAAGCAGAAAAAAGTCGTCGGGAAGTGAGAGTCCCCCGAATTGTAAGAGGCTGAGTTCATTCCGACTATTCTAGGAAAATATTCTTGAAATAATTATTTGCTGCTTATTTCTGAAAGCTTCTTCCTGAGGGAACAGCGTGCTATCCCTTCACCCAAACATCTGTAATTTTTTAATTTTGAGTCGAGAATGGTCTTCAATAGGTTTGTTCCAACTCAAGAATTGACCGTACAATGATCGTCAGGATTCTGCGCAATAGATAAAAATATGTTCCAACTGAAAATGTATCGTTTGAGAACGGTTTCGTTTTTGTTCCATCCTGCTTCGGGACCGTGAGTGGAACGGTTTTGTGATCGTCATTTCGATCCTGGTCTGGAGCAAGTACTGTTTGGACGGTTCTTGTACGGTCAAAGTTTAGACGTGCGCATAAGATCGATTACTAACAGTTTCGTGACCGTCGAATTACCGTACAAAAATCAGCTGTTGGAACAAACCTATTGACTCAGTTGCACTCCCTCATTAAGAATACTGAGTCGAAATAATTCTGTCCATCCGGTCATGAATATAATAACTCTCAAACGGATTAATCTTACTATTTGAGACAAGATATTTTCGAGATTAATAAAGGGTTGAATGATGGAGCTTCTTCCTTTATTTTCTGACGTTTCAGTTTTTCTTCTGATATTATGAAAGCTAGAATCTTATGGTTTTCATTAAAAGAATGTTGGTATCTCCCTGTAACAGTCAAAATTCTTGCTAGGATACAAATCAAGTTTTATTTCAATATCTTCGATATCTCAGAAAATTTTTGTGAACATTCATAGATGAAAATTCTCTGTATTTTTACTTCATCAAATATTGCACACCAGTACTGTGAAATCTATTTTTTGGTCGATCCTCAGTCAAATTCTACTGATGTTAAATCTGTATGATAAAAACAGATCCCCTTGAGCATTTTTATTCTTGCATTTTGATCAGAAATCACGAACTGATGGAATTCTTTTCAACCGAAAGTAATATTGCAAACACTTGAATCTTGATGTTGCCTCAAGTTACACACAGCGGCGAATGAATGGTAGTGGATACGAAAAAATTTCTCGTGTTTATTTTTCGAATGAACGCATGATGCAATCTGCCTCAGCCAAATTGGGTTAGTTATTCTCATTCTCACTCGTATATAGGATATCCGCGTATGAACGGTAGCTATGCAGATTTGGCAGTGATTACATTCTATGCTATTGCATTGATCAGATTCGGTATTTTTGATTCCTACAAACCAACATAAAAACTATGCAGTGGGTTTCATTAATCCCATCATTTCAATATTTCTGTATGCATGTAAGCCCCATTTCTATAGAAGTTCGAGTAATACTTATTCATTCTTCTCTTTGATATCCTCAGGCATAGATTACTGCGGTAACTTTTACTGTTATTCAGAGAAGTGTTCGAACGAGCAAAAGGAATTTATCTCGTTTAAGAAAAACTCAACAGAAAATACAAATAGAAATGAGGACATATCAAATCTTCATACAAATGGATATAAAGTGTTTCAGAAATATGCGGCATTATTATTCATGAGGTGATATGTCAAGTCATTTAAGGAAAAATCATGAACAAATGCAGGTCTTGAACTATTTCGTTTTCATTCAAATAGTTTTTTAATAACAGAATTGCTTTGAGATAACTATTAACCGATTAGTTTCAGATTTGGCAGTTTAGAATTGGGGTGACGATTCATTTTAGATTTGCCAGTGTAGTATGGAATGCCTCTTAGGCAATAATTCGATCAAAATTATTCAGACCATTGCATAGGGAAAACTTACATTACTGACTCTCATTTGATAGTTATATTTCCTTATTGTCACTGAATAACATTTATATTCAGTACCTAAATATTTAGAATCAAGCAATTTTTTACCGCAATAATCACTTACTTACGTTCTTTATTCATCATTGAACTTATAAACCTACAACTCAAATAATATTATTACGAGGGAATATACAGAAGGTTTCAGAATAAGGTACCAAATAGATATTGGGGATATTAATCCTCAGATGATTTATGACATAAAGTTATAGACTGTGGGTTCCTAACGCATTGTTTATGAGATACAGGATTTTGAAATTTAAAGAAAAAACTTGTTTTTCGAAAATATTGTTGAAACACATCCAGACTTTTGTTTGCTTATCTGTAGGTTATGGGTACGCATCAAAACACATTTTTTTCAATCGATATTTTTTTGCGTTTTTACCAGTACAGACATCTTTCCGAATAAATTTGGGAAATATGAGTGTGTTATGACATAAGGTAACTAAGGCGATATGGCTCAATATTGATTCGATCAGAAAAAAGAAGAATTTCGTAACTCTCAGATGAAATAGCATTTTATTTTTCATCTAAGGAATAATAGGAGATAGGTAAAAAACTAAAGATACCATTCTCATTGTAAATCGTGTGCGGATTACGAAAATAATTTCAAATTTGACAAAAAGCATTGGCTAACCATATTTCACACCAAATATATTCGGAAAGTACGGATGCCAATGGTGAAAATCAAAAATAATTCAACGCCAATCGTGTAGGGTGTCCAAAATATTCATCCTTTATGATAATAAACTACCAGAGGTTTTTGAGGAACAGGAACAGGGATGACAACATCTCTGAGGCCTTAAAAGTGAAGCTTAATACATACTTATATGCTGATGATACCAATGTTATTGTTTCTTCTCATAACCTAGAACTTGTATCGGAGGTACTAACATCTGCTGTATCAAAGATTGATCCATCTCTAATTCATAAACACCGAATTCTGATAAGAGCAATATAATGTTCTTCGCCAATAATGAATCTTGCTTGAAATATACCTAATGTATCAACCTAAAAAACAATAGCATATCACCTAGTTCAAGTACCAAACTCCTTTGAATAACTATCGTTATACTCCTGACTTTGACAGATCACTGTAGAATATTAACACCTAAATTAAATTCAGAACTCTGTACAATGAGGGCTGTTAGATATCAAGTCCATGAAAAACTTTTAAAATCATATTTTTCGCAAACTTACAATCACTTTCATCATACGAAATTATTTTTGGGGGATCTGTCACAAGATGAACATATTGCTATAGGTGCAGAAGCAGGCCATAAGAACCATATTCAAGATTAAACTCACTGAACGGAGCACTTTGTATATGGGTATTAAATTAAATAATTCTCTACAAATTGTCATTACAGGTATTTTAGATTATGATACAATTCGTAAGGCATTATTCATGTTTATACTAAATTGTGAACAATATTTTATCGAAGAATTCGAAGATTTTGAAAAAAAATGGTTATTACAATTTTTTTATTTTTCGTGGTATGATGACACAATTGTTCAAATTCACTTTGACTTGTTTTCATTTCATAATTGTTATATGATGATGATTCTGAAAATAAATGATCATTAATAAATTATTATTAAATTACTCGTCTACAACTCAATTTCGGGGATAGGAGTTTGAAAAAAAAACATTCGACCATCGACTTATGGTCAAGCCGAAGCATATCAAAGGGTAAATAGTAAAAAATAATATAATACTAGCAAACCTTGCGAACTCCGTTTCACCACTAGATGGCTTCGTTTTATGTAAATTTCGTTTGGTGATTAAAAGATGAAGAAATTTTTTTTTATATTTGAAAAAGAAAAATTTTATTTCATTTCGAATACAAAAATGAAGTGTTATTTAGTTGAACTTCTCCAAGTAAATGAAAGTGAATCCAAAGTAAATACTAAATCGAAGCGTTATACGTGTCCAAAAATTATCCGTTTCAATGAAGTGCTCTTTGGTGAACCACATTTTTTGTTTTTTGGTCTGACGTTAACACAAACAAAGCGGGTGGTTTCCCAACTCATGAACACGCAACGTATAACTGCCCATGTGAAAAACAATGATTTTCTAGTTAGGCTAGTAGATCTACCTTTTTAAGTAGATTCGTGAAACCGGTAGATCAACCTTTCTAAGTAGAATAACTTAACCGGTAGATCAATTAAACCGATGAAATGAAATACGAAATAATGAGGGCTACCGTTTTTTTCCTCGCTAGTTGGCGCCTCTGTTGCGTGAGGTCCTGTCAAAGTCATTGATTTATTATTATTAAAACAAATTCATATTTATAAGTGTTCGGTGTTATAAGTCGTGTGAAAAAAGTGTACATTCTATTCCTTGAATACTGTACAATATCGAGCATGCCGCAGGGTTGTGCAGTTCCGTATTGTTCAGAAAAAAAGGGAACGATAAGACTTTCCTAAAGCAGCTGATGTTACCCCTTCAAAACATTCCTATTTTCGTGAAAAACATTTCAACCCTGGTTATAATACGTGACCTAACGATCCTAATACAGAAAACCGTGAGTACCTAAATAATCTTTTACATTATGTTGCTTCAGACACTTTACTTTTACAATTGAATAAATCTAGTTATACATAGTTGTATTACTTGTAATATACTGTTGAAAATTTTTCAGCTATTACTAAATTAAAACTGAAATCAATACCTAGCCAATTTTCTGGGTACCAGGAAGGTGAGGACAGATATAAATAAAATACTAGTAGAGAGAGTTCTTGAACGCAGAAAGAAGTTTGAAATGCAAGAATCGTTTCAACTGTAGAGGAAAATCAATATGTAGTCAAGAGAGCTCAACTGATACTGCTTTTTTGTCGGAACTTGAGAGTAATAGAAACATACCTACTTCGAATTGAAAATCTAATTGGTACAATTTTACTCTGGATTTTACAACTACAAACATTTCATGTTTATTATCAATCAACTCACCAACTCGGGGAAAAACATTTACTGTAAAAATATATATCAAGAACTTGTGTAAATAAATAAATTACCCCACTTTAAATGAATGATTAGTGATTAGTTAGTATACATTGGTCTCTGAGGTTTTCCTTTTCGCACATACTGTTTTTTCTATATATTCACTTATAATGATAAATGAAAGGATTGTGTGAGGTTTTATTGTTCTACTCCAAGTTTTAACACTTTTCAGCTATCACAGGTATCATGTAAGTAGGATAAAAAGCAATTTCTCCTGAAATGATGATCTACTTCTGTAATAAACTTATTTCAAATCATGATAATGCATTTCCACTGGAATTATCATTCCTATCATAGTATTTGGATCTGTAAAAAGAAAAACCATAACTCTAAACTCAATAAATAAGCATACTTTCCGCAAGAAATGCGTATTGAAACTCTGAACCAACTCACCTTTGAATTAGCTCTCCTTTTAGCCGGCTTAATTGGGCAACTATCTTCTGTAATACCGATTTCAAAGCAGTGATATTCATTGATCCGTGATTCATATTTGCTGTTATTAATCTGAATATGTATGTGAAACTCCTCACATCCTCGTAAAGATTGAAAATAAACAGAATACAGATTCACAATTACGTTTGAATATTTGACAATTCAAATTCTCGTGGACCTCACGCAACACTAGCGCCTCTAGCGGAAAATTCATACGCGGTAGTCCTCATTGATAGATTTCTAGAAGCATCCTGTATTTATCTAAAACGTACCTATATAAAATATTCACTTGAAAATTTTGAAGTATTTTGATCAGCTCAGTTTGAACCTGGAAAAAATACTTTTTATTCAGAAGAAACAGAACATGCCACCATGGGGATTCGAACCGAGTACTACCGGGTCCACACACCTAAGTCGTTACACCACTTGCCTTGTTACACGTGACGACTGTTTATCACAGACTTCAACGGGTTTTATTAGGAATCAAAACACATGTGAACATATCAGGAAATCGAAAAAATATATTGAAATATCGATAATTATCGTAATACATATAGTGTAACATAATTTCCTGGCGTATTTTTTCCTAAAATACTAATAATCTCCAAATTTTGTTCGCATTACGTTATTTGTCAGTGAGAAGGGAAATTGGGTTAGGTAGAAGCCTCAAAAATCACTGCGACCTGAAACGATTTGATTGCTGAAATGTTAGGAATTCGTTGAATGAACGTTGAAGTTGAGGATTTCATATGGACTTACCGATTCAAATAACGTTTTCCACTCGAAACGAACAAATGTTTTACATCAGACGTACCTATGTCAAAAATATTTTGTTCCTTCTGGTTATTTAAGAATTCCTGGAACAAATAGACAAATAGATAAAGATTATAGAACTATTCAAAAACGATATTAGTACCTTGTTCTATTCGGATCTGTTCGTTTTCCTTCTCAAAATTGCAAATTTCCTACAGCTTTTTTGACCTCTAAACTGACTTGACAGTTGTCACGTACTTCCTAATAATTTCAGAGTTCCTGAAACAAATAGGTTTATTCATTAGTAGATAAACGTTCTCAAACTATTCAAAAATGATATTTGTACCTTGTTTTATTCAGATCTGTTTGTTTTCATTCACAAAATTGCAAAATTTCCTGAAGCATTCCTGACCTGTGAACTGACTCGACAGTTGTCACGTACTTCCTTCTAATTTTATAGTTCCTGGAACAAATATTTTTAGTAATAAACGTATTAAAACCCGATATTCATACTTTGTTTCATTTTAATCTGGCCTTTTTCTTCTGAAATGAGGAAATTTTTGGAAGCACTTCCCTCTCGTAAGGTGACTTGACAGTTGTCATTGAATTCGATGTCATAAATAATGAAATTTTCAGAAATGTCAGAAATTAACCAATTTCTTGCGTTCTTCTCGATATCTTGAAGTTTTTCCTGAATTTTCTTTGCTACAAACCTCGCGGAGCCCGAGACCTTTCCAACGAATGCAAAACCGTTGAAATCGGTTCGTGCGTTCTGGAGTTATAGCGTCAGGGAGGAAAACCCGACTTATTTTTATATAGTATTATATAATATAATATAAACCACATAAATGTTTCGACAGTAATCAAAGCCACCGTATCGCGTCAATTTCTATATTACTCTTTCAGGGGGTAACCTGCAATAGCATTTTTACATCAGCGGTATTTTATGCGAACGTATTCAACTTTTTGCCTGCAACCTATTTTCCGAACCATTACGGGGTTTTTCTCATTGGTGAATTGGTTCTTTTCGAATTATTGAAAAGGAAAATGAGTCAAAAACATCAGATGAGTTGAGCTTTGCACTATGGGCGTCAAGCATTGTATATCAATCATTCAAAACAATTTTTACATAGAAAATAACAACAGTAACTATTAATTCGTTCATATCGAAAACAATGTTTCACAGTTTATCATTCTACAACTCCATTCGAATACTGCAAGTTCGAAAAAAATATCCATCAATCGACCCGTGGTGAAGCAGAAGTGCATCAAAGAGTTGATTGTAAAAAATAATTGTGTAGCCACAAAAATGTTTCGTGAGTAATCAAAGCCACCATATCGCGTCAATTCCTGTATTCATCTTTCATGGTAACCTACAAAAGCATTTTTACATCAGCGATTTTTTATGCGGACGTACTCAACTTTTTGCCTGCAACCTATTTTCCGAGCCATCACGGTGTCTAGTGAACATGCCGTATCCTGCATGTCCTGCGGATTTACCGTATAAATCTATCGAAACAAGGGATTCATTGAATCCGGCATGAACAAGGGGATTTGTTTCATCAGTGATTCGATATAGACTGCGTGCAGGTGATTATGCTTGGGCACCCGAAGGATAAAATTTAACTCTGGAATCAAACTTCGACGGTAAATTTAATTACATATTGGATGGGATCGAGATGACAGATTTGATTTAATGACATTCTCATTATGTTGGGGCGTAAAGAAATCGAATTATTAGAAAAAATAATGATACCACAATCGAAAGATTCTTATAGTTTTACTCAATAGGAATTCCTATTATAGCTTTCATGTGTTTCCATATAAAGGGCAAACAAATGAAAAAGTTTCGTAAAACAGGATGCACCAAAGCGGTTATCTTCAAACTATAATATTTCAACTCTAAGAGACAGGAGAAAAGAATGGCACCTTATGATGGTCGTTTTTCTATAAACAGAATGGCTACTTCTTTCCAGATAAAAGATGAAGTTGACATTTGCCTATATTCGGTCACTATACCGCTCTTGTTTGTCCTAATAACTTAAAATGAACACATTCCAATTTCCACAGACACTTTTCTGATCGCTATTTAGTTGGGTACCCGGATTTTTTCCGAAGGGACCCATTGCTTAGATAAAATATTAAATTCGCAGATTTCTTATGGAAAGAATAGGTCATTGGCACTCGGAAAATATTATATTTTTCTGAAAAATATACAACGTGTGTCCATTCGGATATATTCATAAGTCAGAGTGAATGATACACATCTCTTTACTCACTGTGTTAGAATTATTCCTTCTTCTTCTAGAGAGCTTATAGTTTGATTCACCCTTACAGTGTTCTTTTCCCGTTTTTAAGATATCGGTTTCCTACTATCCTTTCATGTTTTTGGTGGTCTGTCATGAGGCCGATTTGATTCCGATTTTTATTTTTGACGATATTTGTTTTCATTATCAGTAACTAGTAATACAAGTTCTAGAGTTCTACATAATATAAGATCTAAATTAGTAATTATATTATATTATATTATATTGTATTCTCAAACGTACAATAATCGCACCATTTTCAGATTCAGACTTTTATCGTAAACTTCTGTTTATTCGCTAAGGAAAAGTGTTGTGTTTTAATGATTGAAATCATGTAAAAATGTCCAGTAAGATTCTGTCTCGAATTCTTTTCAGAAGCTGATGCCTCAATAATATCATCTGAGTTACCGGCTCCAGGGAATTCGATGAAGCTGAACATCCTTCCAGTTATCCCATTCTTATTTCGCAGCGAATTCTCGATGTAGCCTTCTGCTACACTACTTGACTCACAATCTCCGTGCTTTTCAAAGTCTCAATGTTGGCTCCTCCATCGATACGAGTAAATAGTATTGCAAAAGTTCGCCTCAATTATTGACAGGCGTATTTATTTTGATGATTCAATGGCAAAAAAGTGGCAATCCTTCTTGAAACACTTCTCTTAGTATGTTTTCTCATAACAGATCTATAGCATTTTTCAGATTTATATTAAAAAACTCTATTCAAAACGAAATCGTTTGGTCTTAACGCAGTGTTTCACCGTTAAATAAAAAGATCATTCTCCCCAGTAACTGCGAATGTTAATTACTGGCTATTATAAATATTTCCCTTGTCCTCGATTTTCATTTCATTTTCCATTTCCTCACATCTGCAGGCAACAACTAATCCGAATAAAAAAACAATCAGAAAAAAAACACGCACCGAATACAAATTTGAAATAGCTTGAATTATGATAAGTAGCTTAATCCTAAATAAAAATCTTTCGGTGCTTAGGAGGAAAAACGGTCAAACTCTTTTTAAAAAAAACATCTGGTTATTTGCGGCAGAAGACTTCAATGGTCCAAGGAAAGAGACTGCTTCATTGCCCAAAACGTCTATTTCTGAAGACATTTTCACTTTCAACCACTACGAATGATAACTTTCATTTGAATCACTTTAATAATGATAATAATAACAACCTTTATTTCCTTTGAATGCATACATACATTATGGAAAAAGTCAAAACAAAAGGAAAAAACTAACATCTAACATATGGTCACACGGAATGTTCTTTGCCATATGAAAGGAATTCATCGATGCTATAAAAGCTCTCTTTTAACAAGAAGGTTTTCAAGTTTTTCTTGAATACAAGCAGTGATCTTGCACACTTGATAGAATCATCGAGTTTATTATAAATATCCAATCCTAAATAAAGAGGTGATCTTCTTCCAATCCTATATCTATAATTTGGGAGTACAAAAATACTTTTAGTTCTTGTTGCATATTGGTGTCGGTCTCCGCACCTCACAAATTTATCTTGATTTTTATGAATAAAAACAGCCAATTCAAGAATAATAATGATGGTAATGTAAGAATCTCAAGAGATCTAAAATATTGCCTACAAGACGTATTGTTGGGAACGCCGACCAAACACCTCACAATCTTCTTCTGACAAAGAAAACACATCGCTCGACCAAGAAGATGATCCCCAAAATAAAATCCGTAAAGAAGCCTGGAACGAACCTGGGCATAGTAAAGAGACATCAGCTGTCCGGGGGTCAGAAGATTTCTCAAGTTTCTTATCAAATAACAGACTCTATTCAAACTCGTAATAACACTCTCACAATGCTTTTTCCAAGTGAGGCATTCATCGAGTTCAATTCCAAGAAACCTAACAGCTTCCCTTCTCTTCAGATCAGTTCCATCTAACGTGATGTTAATATTTATATTCTTATTGAATTATGAAATATGCTTAACGTAGTCTTCGAATCATTCAAATATAGCCGATTTAGCTGAACCATTTATGCAACGCATCAAGATTCCTCTGCGTTTTATCTTGCAAGCTATGCACATTGTCCGCTGATACTATTATAGAGGCGTCATCAGCATAGAGGTATATATCGTCTCCAACTTCCTCAATAAATCATTGATGTAAAGAAGAAACAGAACAGGGCCCATAATAGAGCCCTGTGGAACTCCTAAATCATTATTTTTAAGTCCAGAGTTGTATGTTACTCCGGAATTTTTTGTGGTCACATATTGCCTTCTTTCAGACAAAAAATTGGCAATCCATTTTGAGGATTACCTCTGATTCCATATTTATTTATTTTCTCCAGGAATGCGGTGATCCACACAATCAAAAGCCCTGCTTAAGTCGCAGAATATTCCTGCTGGACATACTCCTGACTCAACGTGGGCCACCACACTCTCCAAGAAAGCACAAACAGCATCAGAAGTTGAACGATTAGGACGAAACCCAAACTGATCTTGTTCAGAATTTTATATTTATCTAAAAACCTGAGGAGTCTATCCAAAAAGCAATATTCAAATATTTGGAGAACACAGGCGACAGTGCAATTGGTCTGTAATTGCTGATTTCTTCGTGGTCTCCTTTTTTGAAAAGGGGGGACGATTTTATTTATCTTCAGCTGGTCTGGAAAAATTCCCTGCGAGAACGAACTATTTACTAAGTATAAGTAATAGGGGTTTGCTTATATATTCTAAGCTCTTTTTAATAAGAAAAGCCTGGTATGTCATCCACACCACTAGAGTTTTTGGGTTTCAATTTATTACTCAATAATGACAACAATTCGTCTCGGCAAATGGAAAGAGAAACATTGAGCTGTCATTAATTTTTATTTTATCTTCATAAGGAATCCTCTGAATATTGTCAGTGATATTAGAGACACTTTCAATGAAAAACTTATTCAACAACTCAACTATTTCTTCTGGGTTGGAAATCTTACCATTTTCATGTTTGATCGCTGAAATTTTACAGCACTTTTTGGTTTTGTTTGTCAATTGAGCAATTACATTCCATGCTGTTTTCGTCGGATTATCAGACGTATTGATCCGATCCTGATAGAATTTCCGCTTCGAATCCTGAATAAGACGCTCGTGTTGACGTTTCAATTGTACATATTTATCCTTAAGTTCGGAGAAAACCTTATATCTGTCATCTGTCTGTTTATATGAATTTTGCGTGACAACCGTAACTAAGCAAAGTTCAATAATTCACTCAATCATAACGATCGTGAATGCATAAAGGATGAATATCTCATTCTAAAAACTCTAGCTCAATGAATTTAATTTTGTTTGGTTAAACTTAAAAATGAAGCATTATTTATCGAAAAAGTTTTATGAAGTGTTTTAATTTCTGTTCCATCTTCTGGATAATAATTCTGAACTAGAATATCACAAGTAAAAACCTCAAGGTTAAAAACAATTTCTTTGTAATAACAAAAACTTCAAATAAATAGACTATACTACTGAAATTATTTCATGAATGCCTACTCTGTAAAAACCATTATATCCATATATTATTGATCTGATCCCATGGCTATGTGTACTCTACAATTTGATGCAGTACGTAATAAAAACAAAACACTTCAACCTTTCATAATCCAAGTCCCGGAGTTCGACGCTAAAAGCGGAAGAAATGTCTGTATTTGAAAATTTGGATGCAATCCAGACATTCAATTCATTTTTCATGATTATTTCCTCATATTTCAAGTTCCGTTTCTCTCAAGTCTACTAGACTTCAACTTCAGTAATGTAACGTTCGTTTACATCCGACGATTTATGAAAATTTAATCAAATTTGCGTCAAATGCAGCAGCCTTAGCTTCGAAATTTGTTCGATACTTTTGGAGTTTAATCGGGATCACAAAGCCTGGTAATTTATGGCTTGTCACATTTCGAGTTATAATGTAACAGCCACTTCGATATTTGTTCTTTGATAGGCTATTATCTGCAAGGAAGGCGTCGCTTCAGAATGCGAATAGCTTTCTGCAAACTTATATTACCTAGATTAGATTAGGTGAGCGGAATTGTGTAAGTTTTGCCGTAGGTTTCTGGCATTGTAATCCTAGATACTCGACAGAATCTTGCGACGCTCAGAAATGATATCTTACCAAAATGAGTCGACGAAGATATTCCTCGACAACACAGTTATCACTTGCTCAATCAGGGAATACAGATTGTCATAGGGAAATGATTCGTTATTTTCGAAATAGATTTTTAATTATTCTTGTCCGACATCTTGACGATTTCAACTCAAATCATGTTATTGAGGTTTTTGCTCATATATTTTCGTTATAACCCAACATATAAACATACTTTTTTGGGAATCATGGTTTTCACCAATATTCTATTTCAAAAATTATGGTAGCTAGCAATATTCAGTTTAAGCGTAGCTGTCTCCAGAAGAAATTATTGGTCTCGAATGACTGAGTTGGACTCGTTGATGCGAATACTCAAAGCGGCTTTCAGACAAGACACTGTATTTTTCCAGATGGTTTTGGAAATATATTTTATCTTCACCACGCTTAACGATTAGACGGATTCGACTGATTGATAACGAATCCATAGTCAAATTCAATTGTGTCCGTGGAGCCCTCCGTCAGGCCGTTGAAACGATAACTTTTGAATGGATTGTCTAGAGACTTGACATTTTTAGGGTGGGTTCGTTTATACATTTTTCGGTTGAGTTCGTTAACCATCCAAATCGTACAGGGTGTTCCATAAAATCTGGCCATTCAAGTTTTGTTTCCCAATACTCTCAGACCAAACGAAACCAATCTGAATGAAATTTCGCTTATACTTATAATATGCTCATAATAGGCGGCCTCATGGAAAAATTAGTAGCCATAGTGTTAAATAGAACCATAGGGAATTTAATTGAAAAGAAGAAACTTTATTCATTCTTTATAAGCATCCAATAAATAACAATTGTTACATTATACTTCCATATTAATGGTTGAAAAATATCTACATAAACCATATCTAAATCGAAGGACGTAGACTTCATATTGAAATCTTATCCCATCTGAATTATAAATCGTCTCCGAACAAATCTGAACTCTAAATTCTTCCCTGAAGGTTTGTTCTCACCGCACATATACTAAAATTCGAATTCCTACACTTCGGTGCTCTATAGAGGTTGCTTCTATTTACTTCTTTTCATTTCCCCAGGGTTTTCGAATGACGCGTCGTGTAGATTGGGCGTCTCTTTACAGTAGGATAGAAATTGATGCGCTAGAAAATTTATTTTCTTTTATGCGATTATGAGAATCCCATATGATATCGTATATAAATATACTGTTGGTTTATATTTCAGAAATAAAATTGGTATGTTCTCACCTCGGTTATTGCCACTTTTTGTGTTTTCATTTCGTGGTAAAAGGCTGTAGGGATATAAAGAGGATCTGATGAAACATATATTTGTTTCCTTTATGGTTGATCTGAAATATCGTATACAAACACTGGAAAATGTATGTAATAAAATATTTCATATTGAATGAATGTTTGTGGTGAATTTGAAACTATTCGGTATTCCTTCAGGAAGAAAAGAATCTGTCAATTACTTATAATTAAGCGGCGTATAGTACTGATTTCTGTGAAGTGTTCATAAACATATAAACTCGTAAACCAATCCTACTCATATAGAAAAATTAAATATCGTCCGGATGTTCATACCGTTAATCTGAGGTATCGCGGCCTTCTTTCGGCACCTTCCCACATAACATCCATAACTCTGTTATCTGGTATAATAATAAATAATAATAATAATTTATTAGGTTTTTCACTTTTAACAGTATATCATATAATAGTTTGCCTATGCAGGTGAAGTTTTGTAGTTCATGTTCTTTTAAAACATTTTATAGAAAATGTTTGTTGACTGGCACCTTTGGTACCTAGGTGGTGCTAGCTTGCGATGCTGTGTGGGTGCAAACGTTATTGTTGAAAGTGTTTACGAGACTTTTGTACTGTCAGTCCTTAGATATGGAATTGTAATATGGGATAGTGTGAATAAATATAATTCAGGAAGCCTTGAAATAGTTAATAAAGCAATACTCAAAATAATCCTCAAAGTAGGTCGAAGTTTTGGTACTGTGAAGCTTTATGAGTCTGGACAATTGATTATAAAACAACTGTTCATTTATGAAGTACTTTTAAACCAGGTAAGAAGCGAAAAAGAAATGTGTTAATCATGAGTTTTGAACTAGACAGATTGTGCGTGGCGATCTGTTCGTACCGCGGTTCCACAATAAACACTTGCAGGAGAGTCTGTCATATTACGGTATAAAATTATATAACCCACTCTCCAAAGAATTCGAACCGTCAAATAATTTAAAGAGTTGACTTTTCAAACATCAACTATTTTATTAATTATAATTATAATTAATTCTGATAGATTCGAGGCCGTCTTATAGATGTAGTTTTGTTTTATTCAGTGTTTATTTTTTTGTTTATTGATTCTCATTCAAAATGTGGTTTGTTTTTTTCATTTTGGTTATACCTAGAGATGGACAGAATATTTCATCAGTTGTGATAGCAGATTATGACACAGCATACAAGCTTGATCAGGCTGCATAATTCTGCATGTGCAGTTTTCATTTAATTGTTTATACCTATTGATGAATAAATTGAATTGAATTGAAAGAATTGAAAGCTGGAGGGTTTGGTATGTTTCTTTTATTTTAGTGACAAACTGACTTTTTCATTTTTGTTTGATTTTTATTTCATGAAGAATATCATAATATTTTAAAGGAAAGGAATATTGTTTTGTCAATTGCTAATAATTCTAATGATATGGAAGCGTACATGGTAACAGTTTCACTGACGTAAGTCTCCTTTTCGCAGACACATGTTCAGTTTTTTTCAATTAGAAGATAGATATGTACTTATGTTGACTGCAAATAAAATTTATTATTATTTATTATAACTATTCTTAAACTCATACTTCGGAGCTAATCTCGTCCTCGTTCAAGGCAAATGCACCTATGTATGGCCATTGGGTCCTTATAGGACTCATCACCACAAGATAGCTCTGAATGATACGAGGTTTCTTAGAACTTAAAGAGGTATGGGACCTTCTTTCAGGTATAAATATACCGAAGACGCCATCTCCAGTTTGAATAATATTATTCTCTGCTTTCATTATTTTTATATTCCTGGCGATTATGCGTTGAAATCGTTGTTTATTCACTACAATTTCAACTGATTTTACCCTAAACCATCCGCGTCGTCAACTGAAGATGTAAAATTTGGGAATTGCAAGTACGCTTGGGTTAATGCGACAAATAGTGAACTTCTCGCTACTGCGTTCAAGGTCCATGCTATGGAAAAAGGTTGTTCGTAAGAAACTAGAAATTGCGTTTTCGGTTAATTTATACCTGAGAGAAGGTGCCATTTCGCTTTAAGTTTCAAGAAAACTTTGTATCATTCAGAGATATTCTGTGCTGATTAGTCCTAATAAGGACGAAATAGCCATCCATAGGTTCATTTTGTCTTGAACGATAACGAGATTAGCTCCGAAGTATGAATTTAATATTGGTTGATTTCAATCGATTAATATTATTCTCTGCTTCCATTATTTTTGTTTTCATGACGATCACTCGTTTATTATTATTATAACGTAGTAGATTTCTGTGAATCACCATTCGATTGGGACGTTCAGGATGCTTCTTTAAATTTCATTTGTATCTGATGCGTGTGTTACATAGTTACTCGCTATGAAGACTATTAGGATTTTTTTATGGAGAATTTCTCGTAGATTTAGGATCAGAGATACCGATGACAGCAATTCAATTTTAGAGAGAAAATCCAATTAGTTTATGTCATGATTGTTTTGGAGTGGAATGGTTTTTGTCAGTTTCTTGAAAAATAATATACAGTGAAACATCCCAAGAGCGGACACCTTTGGTTCCAGCTCTTTTGTCCGGACGTGGGAGGTGTACGCTTGTGGGAAGGTGCAAAGTAAATAAAAGAGAAATGAAATAAAAAATAAATTATTTATTGAAATATTTTTATGAACTTATTAGACTTATGAATTCAGAAATATTGATCTATTACAGAAACCGAAATAATTCACATTATGAAATCGATTATTCTGAATGGTTAAACCAAGAAATAACTACGACAATCTTCTATAAACATGTTTATAGAAGATTGTCGTACGACCAGAAGTGAATACAAACGTTTGTGCACAAACGTTTGTATTCACTTCTGGTCGTACTTCAGAATTACTCGTTCGTATTTGGGAGCTTTTCGGCCCTGCTGAGAATGTTATGGTGTCCCAGTCCGTCCGAAATAGGTTGTCAACTCGTGAGTTTAAAATTGCAAGAAAATTTATCGGTTCCAAGGCAATTTTTTGTTTGAGGGGAGTGTCCGCTTATGAGGGGTGTCCGCTAAGAGAGGTTTCACTCCATTTAATTTGAGACCAGGGAACCCTATTTTACTTATTTACTCATTCTCGACGATGGAACAGATTCGGACGTGAGTCCTTCGAAAAAAATAATTTTTTTGATATTTTTCACGTTCAACAGTTGATTCTCACTATAGTTAAACACCAGGTTTCAGGAACAATATCGTAATTGGTCACTATTTAACTAATTATGCGTGAGTAACTTCATTCTGATGAGTCTAGCTTATAAGTGATATGGATGTTATATGTCGATTTAACGCTTTTCAGCAATTTACTAACTATCAATCCTTCATAACGTAGCCGGAGAATCGAAATCAGATTTCAGGCTCACAATAACATGAGACTGAATCAGTTCTTCTTTTAAACTGGACTAAAAGGTTCAACATTTGTGAACCTTCGACTGAATTGATGGGGATTAGTTTTAATCTAAATTAACAATTCAGGGATGTGAATTTAATACGATTTCAATCCAGTGAAATAGCCATATATTTGATGATCTCCTGAAAAATATTCATTCATCCTTTCATTCATGTTACCTACAAGTTCGCTCGTTGAAATTCAGTGAAATATCATCACGGGTTTTTTATCGCTGATTTATTTCTCCATTTGAAGTGCTCAAGGAACTGGAATAAATTTTTTGCAGTTGATTACAATTTTTTGAATATCAATAAAGATCTATTCACATTGGCTTAGTCAATTTTAAAAGTAGAAAAAAGATATTTTATAAACACAATAATTTCACCACTACTAGTCTTGATCAGCCCCAATAGTAAAATGTTCTTTGACTTTGTTCCGGTTACCTTTATAATTTCTTTTCGAGAACACTTGATTACTATCACCTACAAAATATAAATTTCTGTTTACTCTTGAGATCGGGTAGGCTGCGACAGGCAAAGAAACATGCGTCGTTAATTTTTCAAGTAACTCAATTCCTAAAGCTATGGCATTTCATGTGTAAATAGAGAATTTTCATGAGACGAAATAAAATATATACCTACTCCAAAATACGTCTTGAACAATTTTTCAGATTTACTGAACTGGAATTTTATTCGAACCTGTTTTTTGTCGCACACACGAAACAACAGTTTGGACGTTCTAACATCAGAATGTTAAGCCATGGTTTTCTTAGCTACAAGAACATATTGCCAGGATACATCTACCTACTTGGGTACTTCAATTTCAAAATAAAGTTAGCAGGCAGAGCGAAATACCTGGGTGTTACTATTGATGTTTATCTGAGGTGTAACCTCCATGTTTATAATGTTTCAATACAATCAGAACAAGACTGCACACTGCACAGGTAAACATATCTATCCCATATCATTAGATATGTACATCTGAATATGATTTACATCGCCCTTGTTGAATTGTGATTTGTTTACTGCATATTGAGCTGGAAAGGGCTAACATGTAACCCGAAAAGGTTGAATTTACTCCATAGAGAACCCCCAGCGCAGATATCCACAATCCATACTAATATTATAAATGCGAAAGTAACTCTGCCTGTCTGTCTGTCTGTCTGTAACTCTTTCACGCCTAAACAGCTGAACGGATTTTGATGAAATTTGGTATGGGGATGGATGATAACCTAGAAATGGTCATAGGCTATAAATAATCACGCCATCGTTCTTAGGGGGTAGGCAGAAGGCAGATAACTAAATTGAGTTAGTGATTTTTAGTCGTTTTTGTTTGCTCTTTCACGTCTAAACGGCTTAACAGATTTTGATGAAATTTAGTAAGGTAATAGATGGTTACCTAAAAACGGATATAAGATCAAAATGATCACGTATCATCGTACTTAGGGGTAGGAAGTGGGCAGAAAACTGAATTGAGTTAGTGATATTTTTATGGTTTTTGCTGGGATTTTTGCTCTTTCATGCCTAAAAGGCTGAACGAATTTTGATGAAATTTAGTAAGGTGATAGATAGTAACCTAGAAAAGGATTTGTTAATTCTCAATTTTATTCATGTGTAGCCGATACTAACCCGATAGTGGGACATTGTTGCAGGGGGGCTTACAGCCGGGAGAAAACAAAAAACTTATGCGGGCGAAGTCACGGATAAAGCTAGTATCTATTATAAGTATGCAACAAGAAATACTTGCTCCATTTGAGCTCAGTGAAAACAGTTGGTCAGAGTTGTTACGCGTTCATGGCCCCAGGAGTGTTCAACTCAATTGTTGAAAAACATCACCTCATATAATTCTTTCACATCAACAACATCTTCACTCAGAAAAAAAACCGTACTTTATCATTGACAGAATAGTTTTTTCGACCCGGAGAATGTTTGCCAACAGAACACTAATGTCAATTTTGGTTTCGGAAACAAAGAAAGAATTAGATGAATCCGTACAGCTCTCAAAACGCGGACAGCCATTTGGCTTTACATTCATTGTTTAGTTGTGAATTTTTGTATTTAGATTCATCAGATCTTGAATATTTTTCTATTCTCATAAAAAATATTCAATATTCGAAATTATGTTAAATTTATACCAAATGAATGTTAGTATTAAGTATTATAATATGGGTACGTATTACGTTTTCCTACGACCGTGCCGAAATAACTGTTTTTCTGCACTGTTTTCGACTCTTGAAGTAGGTACCCATTTTTCGCACACTGTGCAAAAAAGTTATAATTTTCAGGCGAGTGAATATTTGTTGAAATCGAGAACTTCAATCTCTGAAAACGCAATCAATATATCTGACAACTTTATTTAGTTCATAAATTGAGAATGATGATGCAATTTGTACTATGATAGCATAAACAATACAAATTTTCATTTGAAATTTTTCGAATTTTATATAGAAACTGAGTAACTAGATTGATGAATTTTTAAAAACGGCTTTCTTAGAATAAATGCTTGAATTCAAATATGAATATTTCATAAGACGGCTGTAGAAAAAATTTCGTTCTTATCTGGAGCGTAAATTATCTTTCCCGCTCTCAATTGCTGGCCCAAGCTCTGTTTTTTCGTCGTTCTGGCAACGGCAATCTCCAGCTAGAAAGTTCAATTTTTCGCTCGAGATAGAAATATGGCTATTTTTATGTAATACAGTCAATACAAAGATCATTATCTGTTCATTCATAAAAATAAATGTCTTAACAATGGTAGGAATATTTCACCACAAAATCCAGTCCAGTGGTGAAGATTTGTTAAATATCAAACCAGCAACAATTAATTCTCTTCATTCCAATCAAATGAAACAAGAATTTATTCATAAGAGTCGGAACAACTAGGAGAATGAAAATTTGAGATAGTGATTTTGATATCAAATACACGCCTATTTACATGTGAAGATACTACGACTTTATAAAAAATTACCCCCATACTGACAGAAATCAAAAATAAAAAAATTGTTGAGTCAATCATATCTGCACATTCCTGGGGGTAGAATACAACACAGAATAATATTTTGAGCTGACAAAACAAGATCATTCGCAGATGACACCAATCGCAAAGAATACCTATTTATGCAATTCAAGTGTAGTAAGAAGTATAGAGAAGCACCCGAACTGTGTGAAATTTATAAACAAACTCATCAAACCATTTGCCCTCCCACAAGTTATCAAGTATCAACCATAATCATTATGGAGAAAATTTAACGAGCCGAACTCTTGTCTGTATATCAGATTATCAGGAAAGAATATCCATCATATGTGTTGGTGAAAGAAAAGAAAGCAGCGTACAAGGAACTGGCATTATTCGAATATCCCCGCACTGGTTCATACAAACAGACAGAAGTACCCTGAGAGCAATTTTCTTTACTGAGAAGACAAATATTGCTGCATATATCCATCCAATGAAAATAATTTTTTTTACAAGATCATCAACATTTCATAGTGTGGAATCCGAGCAAAAAAGGCAAACTTCAGGAGAAATAAATCAATATTACTATAGCAAACTGACCTATGTGACCAAATATCCAATTACGGTTGGAAACACGTGAGCTTCCATTCAACGATCAACTCCAGTGCTACTGTCATCACAATTCTTGTGCTAAGAACCATATCATTATGGCTGCGGGGAAAATGTAACGGGTTTGTCACTATAATTTGACCTCCCCTTCAACTTTGTTCCAGAAGGAAATACAAAAAAATTTCTCGTATAAAAGTTTCACGAAATCAACTGAGGTTTTTTGATATGAGTCCAGAAACACCCTGTATATTTTTTCATATTTGGTTAGCTCTTTTTCCCCTGATTTCGAATATGTAACATAAGTTGGTCTATCTTTCTTATGCTGAGCACCACAGAGTTCCAAATTTGTATTACCATCTGGCATAGCGTTTTGGAAGTTCGTGAATATTCAATTGGCCAATTTGATCTTAGGATTGGTAATAGAGCACTCATTTTATGGCCACCAAATAGTCTCAATTTAACACCGTTTGACACGTTTTTATAGCTGTTCCTGAAGAAAAAAATTACTTCAGCAATAATGACAATCAATGAAAGCGGAGAATAATTTAATGATATAAAATCAACCAATAATCAACCATAATTCGGAACTAATCCCGTCAACTCACAAAGAATAATGATAATATTGTAATGGTTAGAAACTAACTTTGAAGCTTTATTTCTGACTTGAATCAGAGCCATAATAATGCTATCAAAAATAGTCTAAACAACTTGACACACTATATGAACTATGTGTATGGAATGAAGGTGTTCATTTTGATCATTTCTTTAGTTGATGTTATTCTTACCATACTAACATAGTTTATCATTTTTCATTGGTTAAGTAATTGTTAAGTATTCATTCTAAAATAAACTTTTGAGTAGATTGTTTGGATATAAAGAATTTCGTAGGTATTTCACATATTTTTTTATTCATATATTTTCCCATTGACGTTATTATAACTCCAAAAATGAGCATTTTCAGTAAACGCACTCTGCCACTTGTAAAATGACCACAGATGTTGGCAGGTGGTTCTTAAAATTTGAAACTCTGTGGTTCTCAGAATAAAAGAGATAGACATATGGTACATATTCGAAATCAGGGGAAACCGAGCTAGTCAAACATGGAAAAATATACAGGGTGTTCCATTTGAGAAAATGAAGTTGCCATCAATATGTTGGCCACCCTGTATATATTTCAGTTTTTGGACTCATATCAAGAAACCTCAGTTGATTTCGTGAAACTTTTATACGAAACATTTTTTAGTATCTCCTTTAGTAACAACGTTAAAAGTACAATGAATGCTGGATTTTTAATTAACTCTAAGATATTCCCAAAGTTCTAACTAAAATTCAGGTCAATGAACCAAAATCCACTGGCGCGAGGTATTTGAAATACTTGTTATTTCGTCATGTGAACCAAATAAAGTCTAGTAACCATTATGCGAATGAATGCAACAAATTTGCTAAAATACTAATTGCTCGTTTAAAGCTGGTATCTTTCCTGATTCAGTCAAAGTCACGCTCGTAAACCGTGTCACAAAAAAGGAGACCCCGATGACCTCTCCAATTACCGACCTATTAGTTTGATAACATCATTCGCAAAAATATTTGAAAAAATCCTCGCTAATCGTCCACTCAAGTTCTTTTCGAAATTTGAGGTGTTATCGAAGAGGCAATGATGAGATGGTTTCATCTAGGTTCGCAGTACTGAAACAGCGTTATATGAACTCCTACAGAAAATCATTGATTCTCTCGAGAAAGATGAGATACCTGCTGGGCTGTTCGTAGACTTCTCTAAGGCGTTTGATCGAGTAGATCATAAAAAATTGCTGAAGGAACTTGAGAGATAAGGGATCAGAGGAATAGTGCTCGACGTAATTAAGAGTTATTTAACCAACAGGAAGCAACGCGTAGTATTGAGCGATGAGACTTCGCAGTTCGAGTCATCAGATTGTGATGTTCTTCTGGGAGTACCTCAAGGTACTATCATCGGACCAATCTTATATATTGATGACTTGCCTGACCTCTTTGAGGAGACGGAGGATGAATATGAGGCAGTTAATTTATCTGATCTTCCCGAGGAACATGCAGATGAACATGTAAAGGTAAAAACAGAAACCTTTTTATACGCCGATGATACTAATGTTTTCGTACATGGACGCCGTGTTGAGGCTGTGTCTGACAGACTTGAGATTACTTTCGGCAGAATAAGAGATTGGTGTTCGAGAAACGGTCCAAAACTAAATAATGAGAAAAAAATATAGTCTTTCTTAAAAGCATTCGATCAAGACTAAAATATCCTGGAAGCCTAACCCTAGACCACCAGATAATCCAAGTGGGTGTTTGTACGAAAATTCTGGGCATTATTTTATCGATTGCAGCCTCAGCTGGGGACTACACTGTGAGGGTCTCATCAGAAAGCTTGATTCTGTGGTATACATACTTGAAAAACCTAATGGACACTGGCGACGATTTTTAACTCAAATTTTCAATCGCAAATGACCTACGGTATAATTTTTTGGGGTTGCAGCTCTCTAGCTCATAATGTTTTTATAGTACAAAAACTAGCAATAAGAACTATGCTTCATATGACATTTAGGGCTTCATGTAGAGGAGTAATCAGAACCAATAACATTCTGACACTACCAGGTTTATACATATACAGAATCTTATTGTTTTTTCCGTTAGAATTCCACTTATATGTAGAATTACATGAACACGAACAGAACTAGGAGGATACATACATACTTTTTTCCCGCCCATAAGTTCACAATAACTGAACAAAGTACTTTATATATGGAAATTAAATTTTTCAACTATCTGCCTAAAGTAATTAAAAGTATATATTAATACCGAACATTTCGTAAATTTATATTTCTCATGATTGTTGAGTGTGAGCCATATACGTTAGATGAGTTTAGGGTTTTTTGTATTTCTTATACAGTATAATTGAATGAGTTGTAATTACTTTCATTATGTATCACATTTGACTTGTTTTCATCTTATTGTCTTTGGATAATACTTCTGAAAATAACATGGTTTATTATTATTATTATTAACTTTCATTCAATGAAGTGAATCTTAACTTTTCAATACTAGTGTCCTTGAGGCAACGCTGTCTCCTGCATACCTGTGTTTAATTGACACACTCACCCCAAAAGAGGTTGTAATGAAAAAAAAACCTTTAAATATATAAGAAATACCATACATTTCAGGGCTGGCATACCGTTGCTTCGTAGACCCGATAATGCAGCCTGCTCCAGTAGCGAGGAAGTGAGTGAATTGTTGGGCGATACCTTCGCTGCCGCTTTCACGGCAGAGCCTGCGGATGACATTCTGCCCTCAATTCCAACAGCTACAGTGGAAAACTGCCTGCGGGATATTTCGTTTGATCCAGCTGCTGCTGCGACGCCTGGCTTGGATGGTATCACTTCCAGATTCGTGAAAGCCTGTTCTTCCTCTATCAGCTACCCATTAAGTCTCATCATGAACGCATCTATGGAGCCTGGCTGGTAGCAAACGTGACTCCTATTTTCAGAAAGGGAATAAACTTGACCCGTAAAATTACCACCCCATAGGTTTAGTGTCAGTTGTGGCCAAGATAATGGAAAGAGTTATCTGTCAGAAAATGATGGATTTCCCTACTGTACATGATGTTCTACCCAGATAGCAGCATGGTTTCATACCTGGACGGTCGGTTATTACGAACCTTATGGAGTGTGTGAACGATTGGACTGCGGCCGTTGACGGCGGAAGAAGCATTGATGTTGTATATCTGGATTTTTCCAAGGCATTCGACCGCGTAACTCATCGAAGGTTGCAAAATAAACTCCAACATTTTGGCAATACGAAAGATAGATAGAAATGAATATAAAGTGAGATTGATAAATGTGTTGAGATTGCATAGGATGCCGCAAAATGAGAATAATCCAAAATCAACTGCGCTGTTACAATCAGGTATCACAAATGAAATACCCAATTTCATTGAAGATTATGGATTGAAAATATAAAAATAAAAAATCCTTAAAGCGATACGAATTTCGTGTCAATCAACAAATGAGCGAGATAAATAATTCATAACACCGAATGTTTTGGGGAATAGCCAAATCACTTCTGTGCAAATGAGAAATAGATTAGAGGTGTTCAAATAAGTGATAGAATAATAAGAAAGAGGCTTTCTAATATTGGACTGCATACAAGGAGACCTGCAACTGGTTATGAGTTATTGGCCCACCATCGGGTTGAACGCCTTAGAGTTGTAAGGGAATATGAAACTTGGAGTATCGAGGAATGGATGAATATCCTATTCACAGACGAGTCAAGGTTTCCCTTAGAGCTCTGGATGGAAGTAACAGAATTTACCGGAGGACTGGTGAACGTTTCTTGCCAAATCATTTTTCGCTTAGAGTTAGTTATGCAATAGGTTCGGCGAGAGTGTGTGGTGGTGTGAGTTCTGAAGATCTGACAGATTTAGTCATTGTGAACAGAGGAGCATGAGACGAGTTTTGAGCGCCACATGTTTTTCCTTATGCGCAGTTTATTGGAGAGAATTTCGTGCTAACGCATGATAATGGTCGACCGCTTGTGGCTGCCCAGATAGCACAAGTTTATCTTATGGATATGCTATGGATATCTGTCATATATTCTATGTATCTATATGTATCTATAATATCATAATATTCTATGTTTATCATGCGCATATGAACTTCGACTTGGTTCGGGAGTTCAGTTGAGTTAAATAAATGACATGAGACAGAACTATCTTTTATTACATGGCGCAGTCGGTAACAAGTGAAAGTAAAGCTATTATAACAGAAGTGCAAAAATGGCTTCGCATTCCGTTAAAATGCCCAGTGAGCTGGATTTAGATGGAAACCACGCAGAGGCATGGCGATTTTTCAAGCAAAAGTTTGAGTTATATTTAAAAGCGTCGAAAAATCAAGATGGAGATGAAGATTTCAAGTCGGCATTATTGCTAAGTTGCATTGGAGATAAAGGATTGAGAATATTCAACACTCTTCAGTTTGACAAAGAAGAACATAGAACCAATTATTCTCATATTCTGGAAAAGTTCGATTCATATTTTATCCCGACGAAGAACGTTACTTTCGAACGTCACGTGTTTTCTTTCTAGAGATAAAAAATCGAACGAAACAATCGATGAATACGTCACGAGTCTACGTGAACTAAGCGCAACATGTGAATTTGGCGAATTAACCTGTTTCATAAAGGATAGAATGGTACAAGGCATCACAGATAAGGCTGTTAAAGATCGACTTTTACGGACTAAGGATTTGACTTGAATAAGGCGATCGACATTTGTAAAGCAGCGGAAACTGCACAACAGCAATTGGAGCATCTTGTGCAGGGAAACCTTCAAAGCATGAAACTGTAACGAAATCTTCAATGTTAACAATCATCGATTTCAAAGGAGATAATCCAAATGAAGAATTAATCTTAACTGTAGATGCTTCAAGATATAGTTGTGGAGCTGCGTTGATACAAAATGTAAGCCAATAGCTTATGCTTCAAAATCTTTAAGTTCCTCACAGCAACGATATGCTCAGATTGAGAAAGAGCTATTAGCTATAGTTCATGGATGCAAAATTTTCCATCAGTACATATATGCGAGAACAGTCATTGTTGAAACTGATCATAAACCGTTTATTAGGTATTTTTAAAAAATCTTTGAATGAGTGTCCAATGCGTATGCAAAGAATGTTGCTAGACCTACAATTATATGATCTCAAATTAGTCTTTAAGCCGGGTAAGGAAATGTATATCGCCGATGCGTTATCCAGAATTATAATTCCAAAAATTGTGATAGCGATATTACTCTTGAGTATGATTATCAAGTAGATTTCATTCAAAAGCACTTACCAATATCATATCATATGAGGGGAATCTTCCAGAAAGAACAGTCAAATGATAGAGAAAATATGCGCGGTTATGAAGTATGTCAAAATGGATGGCCAACAGACAAACGAAAGTGTATTGAATTAGCCATGCCATAGTGGAATTTCCGCAATGAACTTGTGTTAATTGGAAATATTTTATTTAAAGGTAATGCAGTTGTTGTACCCAAAAATTTAAGAAATAATATTCTTCAGAAATTACACATAGGTCATTTAGGTATAACAAAAAAAAATTGAGAGCCAAAGGTATAGTGTTCTGGAATGGAATGAATAATGACATAGAGAATCTAGTTCAGTCTTGTGAAACTTGTATCAGATATTCAAGGAGTAACCAAAAGCAGCCACTTTCTCCACACCAGGTGCCAGAATATCCTTGGGAAAAAATAGGTACAGATTTATATGAATTGAATGGTAAAGTCTATCTAATAATAATTGATATTTTTCAAAGTTTTTTGAGGTATTTGAGATTTCATCTTCAAAATCAGAGACAATAGTAATATATTAAAAAATGTTTTTTCCAAATATGGGATTCCAAAAATCGTTTTTAGTGATAATGGTACTCAATATACATCTGAATGTTTTCAAAATTTTTGCTGAAACATATGGATTCTCTCACAATACCTCAAGTCCTCTTTATGCTCAATCTAATGGGATGGTAGAGCGTAGCATACAGACAGTCAAAAACCACTATTAAAAGTGTATTTACAGTAAAAATGAGTGAATTTAGCATTGTTAGAATTGAGAAATTGTCCAATAGACCATAATGTTTTGTCACCTTCTGAATTATTTTTTGGCAGAAAGTTAAGATCATTATTACCAATGAAATGTTCTAGCTTAAGACCTAGGAATATTAACTATACTCAGCAGAGAAAATTTTTAATGATGAGACAGAACACTCAAAAAAAATATTATGATAGAACTGCAAGGAATTTGAAACCATTCTCATTAAATCGAAAAGTTTTTATGAAAGAAGGTAGCATTTGGATACCTGGTATAATATATAAAAGAATCAATCAGCAATCATATTTAGTTAAGAAGATTGATAATGGAAAAATTTTTAGACGAAATAGGATATATTTGAAACCATTTGAGCAATTTAATTATTTAGAGGTAACAGATGATGAATGTGAGATAGTTAAGCCTGATATAGTAGCAAAAAAGAATCCAATAATGATATTAATAACAAAGAAGAAGCATCTTCATCTGGTTCCTCATCACCTAGTGAGCAAAGCTCTGCAAATTTGTAAAAGATACAGAGTTTCTTCTGATGACAGTTTTCAATCTGCCTCAGAAAATAACAGTATATAAGAAGAACTTATTATGAAACGAGGTATGGTAGAAAAATTAGAAAGCCTCAAACATTTTAGACTCACTAATAATTGTTTATATTAGGTCTTTATTGTAAATAGATAGGGTAGATTTAGGATTAAAAAAAAGGGAAGATGTCATATATTCTATGTATCTATATGTATCTATAATATCATAATATTCTATGTTTATCATGCGCATATGAACTTCGACTTGGTTCGGGAGTTCAGTTGAGTTAAATAAATGACATGAGACAGAACTATCTTTTATTATACATCGTGGATATTGTGGATGTCCATAAGATAACCGAAAAGGCTCTGGTATATCCTATGGAAGTCCATAGGATGGGACAGTGTGACCTTTTGGATGTCTTATAGATATCCATTATGGATATTCATGAGATATCAACTACGGACATTCGCAAGAGTTAGGATATACTATGTATGTCTTCAGATATCCGTGAAAGGACGGAAGATCTACTATGGACAACGAGAAGATATGATAATGATATCTTATGGATATCTATATTCGACATAGGATGTACAATTCAGTAAATAATATATAGGTGAAAAAATGAAATGTTTACTCTCGAAGCACATTTAATGAATGTTTTGATTACATAATAATAAATTCAGTTTGTGTGGACTATCGTTTCCAGACCTCTCCTAAGCACGTCTTAGCAATTCTTAATTGCAATTTCTGTTTCTTTCGAAAAGTAAAAAGGAAACATACAAATCATAGAACAAGTACAAGATACAAATCTTGGGACATTTAACACTTGACAGTTTGACTTGACATATGTATGGCACCCTTCGTATATCCGAATGGATGGTGACTTAATTCAACACTGTAGATTTGTGATTTCTAAATTCTCTGTGGTTTTGAATTTTTTTTCCATTCAATGACATGATTCCAGTTGTTTTTAAGACTAGACAATTTTATTTGAGTGCATAAACAACACACGATCGTCCATGCCCTCCCCAGGATTCGAACCTGGGACCACCGGCACCACGGCCAGGAGTCATACCCACTTCACCACCGGGGTCTGCAGCGGTTTTGAATGAATTAATAATATGAAGCATAGACAAGAAAGCACTACGAAATTGATAAATTTTCGGAGCTGATTGGCATTTGACTATAAAAATGTAACGACATTTCTAATGATTATGATTGAGTTAGTTAATGTCGGATCGTAATTGTAGGGTTCTATGAATATAAAACCTAAACGTTGACAAAAGAATAAAATTAATGTAGTGTGATTAATTTGGCCTAGTATTCATGCGTTCAACCCTTAAAAAAATCATTCATTAACAGACCGAAGGTTACATATATTTTTCTCACTTATAACTTTATATGTACCCATATGTATAGATCTCCATAGATGATATATCCATTATTGACTTCTTATGGATATCTTATTGATATACAGTTTATGATTGTTATGCTTACCTTTTTCTCAACTTACTCATTCAAGTTCTTGCCTGTACAACAAATTAACTTTTCTACTTTATTATTCATAATAAAGTATAATGTCATGTATTCATCTTTATAAATAAATGATTATTAGTCCACGGATATCCCGCCTTGAATAGGACTTGAAATGGACAACCATAAGATATCCTGTGTTAACTGGGTGTGGGAGAGTATTTGGAAGAGGTTATTGTTCAAGAATCGAACTGTTTGAAGCCCAGATTTGATTACAGTTGATCATTTTTCGAATGCTCTTGGGAAAGAAATTCTATCGCGCGTACAAACACCTGAAAATTGGAGCAGCTTAGTGATGCTCTTGATTGAAGAATAGAAACGACCAGGCTTTCATTCAAAACTTTATTGGGAGCATGCCTAGACGAATAGCAGCTGTTATATAATATTAAACAGAAGCAATTTCTACTAAATTAATAATCGGAAATGATTTCGTAAGGAAGCAGAAATACTAATTAATTTTGAAAACTATATGTTAATGTAACGCATGAAAGATGAATCTGATTTCTAAAAACGAAATATGTTAATATCACACTCGCTGCGGAACGCGAGGGCAAAAACTATCACAGCTGTTATTGAATTATTTACTTCAACGGATATAAATAAATAAATCGCGGGTGCTCTATTCCTAATGAATGAAAAATGGAAATTTGAAAATTTGAATTTAATTAAAAAAGAAACATTCACTTGGCGCGAACAGTAATATTCAATTTCTGAATGTATGAGCTGAGCTATTTCACTAAAATTTTCTCACTTCTCTATAATTCAGACTCATATCTAGAAGGATATACCTCTTAATAGCAAATATGTGTTCACCTAAAATTATTCTGATATAAAAAAATACTTACTTTGTTATGGCGTAGGTAAAAATTGGAACTATTCTTTTTCCTGATTTCACTGCAAATTTAAGTCGGACACAACCGATATAAAACGATTGCAGCATGAAAACTCGTATCGGTCTCTTTAATCAATATAATCTCGTCACATAATTCCACCCGTTGAGCGCCTCCTAAATACATGTATCTCTTAGCATGCTAGATCAATATTGAACGTCACTAATTCTGCTTATTTGTTACAGGTGAATGATTCTCCAAACCCAGAGACTGTAAACAAGATATCAGGAGATGAAATTCAGAATCCCGAACCGTCTCCTCTACTTGCTCATGCTCATAATCAAATTGGGATGCGGTTGCCCCCCACCATGCATATGCAAGTGGAAATACGGAAAGCAAACGGTCGAGTGCATAGATAAGCATCTCCTTATTATACCCGATGGCATGGATTCGGGAACCCAAGTGCTCGAATTTTCCGGCAACAACCTTCAGTTCCTACAGTCGGAGAAATTTCACAGCATGGATTTGACTAATTTGCAGAGAATTCATCTAGCACGGTGTCGTATAACGAGCATAAACGATCGCACATTCAAGGGCCTGACAAACCTCGTCGAATTAGATTTATCCGGTAACTTGCTGGAAGCGATTCCTTCGGAAAGCTTCCTTGATTGTCCTCATTAATGAAACTGACTTTGAGCTCGAATCCTATAAAGATAGTACGCAGGGCGGCCTTCAGCCATCTATCTCTCTTGAACACGCTCGAGCTGTCACGATGTCTTCTGTCTGACATTCAGGATGGAGCATTCCAAGGCTTATATAGCCTGGAATGGTTACACTTGAACGAAAACAAACTGGCCACTCTCAAGGGTTTACGATACTTTCCAAACACCCTCAAAGGCATACAGTTTCAAGACAACCCCTGGAATTGCGACTGTCATTTAGTTGAACTCCGAAAATACGTGAAAGAAACGAATACTCCCAACTCTATGGCACCTACGTGTTACTTACCACAAAAACTCTTCAAGCACAAATTGAAAACGATTCCTCCAGAAGAATTAGCGTGCCTTCCAGAAATTTCTCCAACAACTTTTTATTTGGAAGTAAGCGAAGGTAGGAATATATCGTTGATATGCCATACTAAAGCCACCCCAGAAGCGAAGGTGTCTTGGTGGTTCAAAGGTCAGATTATACAAAACGACACGATTGTCGCACCGGGTGTTCATTTAATTTATTTCATTGAAGAAGGATCGTCAAACAAACAGAGTGAGTTATTTATTTTCAACACAAATGAGGAGGACAATGGCACCTTCGTTTGTGCTGCTGAGAACCCTGCTGGTTTAAGTCAGGCCAACTTCACTATAAGAGTAGTTTTGAAAAAAGTTGATCAGGAAGTTGTTTCAGAGTCGCAATTTGATATTTATTTAATGATTATTTCAACAGGAATTGTCACAAGTGTGTTGTTTCTATGTGTTTTGATAGTATCAGTCATGAGATGCCACCGAAATAAGCTATCGAGAAAGAGGAATGATTCCAAGGTAGCTTTGAGTAATTCCACAAAAGACAGTTTACTCCAAGACAGCATAGAGGAATACCCAGAAAGTTTGAAAGGCAGCTCAAAGTTAGCGTGTCGTTACGAAGAAGAGATGGAGTTATATAACTCCCAGTTAAAAGGCGATATTCTGCATTCCGTCTCGCCAAATTCGATGTCTAATCAGGCAAGGAGTCCCTCATCGTTGAAGCGCTATAATACGGAACAGAACCCGGATCTCATCAACGGAACCGACGAACTCTCCGAGACCTGCCGGCAACCGTCTGCAGCGAAAAACCGTATGCCAACTTGCACGACAGATTTCAGGGGGAAGGAGTTTGGGCTCAGCTCACTGAATCCAATCAATCTAGTTGGGAATGTTTCAGTCGAGCAATTAAATGTAAATTGCTATAAAACCCTTCCGTATAAGAGAGAGAAACCAGGACTGGCGAGCAGGTATTCTTTGGAAGCTGAATTTATCGCCCAACCCGGTCATCTGGAACCATACGCGAATCTTCGGCATACCGCAGATGGTTATCCTGTTCGGGTTCGGCAAATCCCTTATTTTCTGCCTACCACAAGCGAAACGTGTTGTACGTCGGTTAAGTGGCCTCCGTGTTTACCCGCGAATTTCTCTGATGTGCAGGGAAACGTATTAATGAAGTGCGTGAGTGCACAGACTGAAGAAGTGAAACGCGATATCGAAGAGGTGAGCCCTAAAAGACCTATCCAAAAAGATGACTATGTTGCTGAATTAGAAGCAATTGAATCTAAAGATTTGTCTGATGTCAAGTGTTAGAGGGGTGAAATTGAACTGTAGAGTTGATTTTTAATTGCTTCAAAAACGTTTCATAAGATCTGATACTGTTTGTAATCAAAAGTTTTAATATGCATTTTGCAAATAGGTAGAGATTTAAACACTATATAGGAATAGTTTTTATAAAGTTAAGTGCCTTAATTAGAATCAAGTTACGTAAAAATTTGACTGTATGTATATAAAACTAGAATATGCGGTGTAGATATCAGTAAGGCAAATTCACTCGAAAATGTTTTGTTCGTATTTCCGATATTATTCCTGTCAACATGCTAGACAAATTGATGAAAACACTCTATGGAGAATAGAATGCTTATTATGTATGTATGATTATTTCATATACCGAATATCCATTTGTAGTATCTTTATGATACTTATTCGACAGAGAAGGCACTTCAATTTTTTCTGTATTACATTCTTCACAACAACATTTTTATCAATGAAAAGACAAGAAAAAAGTACCAGAAAATTTTGAACAAAAGTTATTTCACGTAATACTTCATGCAAAGTATTGTCCCTAAAATATTCAAAGTATAGGTTATTAAGGTTTGTTTTTGAAAAATAATTAATTTGTGGTAATGAACAATAGATTCATTGAATCGGACAAACATGCATTACTATTAGCGATCATTGCAAATAGATTCAGAGAATCTCGAGATGAATACTTGAAATTATCGATCAACAGAAGCATCCGATTATTTAGATTTTGGTGTTATTAGAGTATTTTCGATAGAAAGCGATACTAGCTGTATAACTTTTGAGCTCAAAGAGAATGGCATGTTATGAGGTCGTGTATTCTATAAATATTCAACTTTCATTGCTCTTTGCTATTTTTTCTGTTCTTCTTCTACCAATTCGAAGAAAAATCAGTATCTTTTCGCGTTTTGCTCAGTTCAAACATACATTTTGTAAATATCCCAGAATTTAGCACCAACAAAGTTTTCTGAATTCACTCAACACTGGCGAATGCTCACCGATACAGAAAAATGAGAAATGGCGGAAGTATCAGAAATAATGTCAAATCAAAAAATTTTATGACAATTACTTTCAAGGTATTGACATAACATGTAATTGATTATCTGTAGTTTCCTGATGAATGCGGTGGTGCCATACAAATGATATTTTTTTGATGGGACAGTATTGGGTGCCTGAAGAACAATTATATTTGAAATTGAATTACAATTACAGTCTGGCATAGTGGTGGGTTTAACAAGATCTAAACTAATTTTAGTTTTAGCATTACAGACTTTTCTGATTTGATCAGGAATATAAGAAAATATGAGTGCACCATGAAAACCGTAGGCCGTGTACCATAAAAGCAAATGAATTATAATGCATATATAAAGTACTGAATATTCTTACTGAAACGCCATTCGAAGTGAATAATTATCATTGAAATATTGAAAAATAATTATACCCTCATTTGAAATTGTTATTAGCTTCCATTGAACAATTTCCAGTGCGCATGAAAATATATCGTTGATGGAATGCATACTTCAGACGGTAGTTATTACATGATTTAAATTCAAGAAAAAGGAATTATAATGATTTCGAATAGTTGTTCGAAAAAAGTTATATATAACGAGACACAGCACTATTTCCCTTCCAGAATGATTATGAAGTTTGAAATATTGATTATGAAGGGGATAGCATAAGTAAATAAGGAGTTTTCCGTTAACTGATCTTTTGAAATGTGATACCGTAATTTAACTCGTATTTAGAGTCAACCCAGATAATACCTTCTTGAAATCAATAACCCTTATTCATATGAACTTGTACATATAACATAAAATTGGACTGTATATAAATGTGTAGTTTCAATAAAAAATGCGTAAATGATTCATAATTTGTTTGATTTCTCTTGATTGTAGTAAGAAAAAAAAAACAAAATTCGCACTAAGAATATCTCACGCAGAAACATTTCAATTCAGTGGTCGAGTAGACAATACAAATTTTATAGCATTGAAGCTGAAAGATTAACAGCTTTTAGTTATAGAATCGCAATTGATGTATTCGAAAATTTTATGGAATATATTATGAGAATATCATGGACCTTAATACTAACTGGACGTCGAACTTCCTTACTGTCACGTAGAAAAAAGTGAAGCAAGGGCCGCCATTTGCAGTTTGGGATGAAACTCGAATATTTTGATGTTCTATGCCATCTGTGCTCGAATTTTGATTGAAACATAGACGTTCCTTTGAAAGAAATGATGAAAAACGAACTTTATATATAAGTGTTCTGTGAACTCTGACATTTCGGTGTATATCAAATTATAAATATTTTCGATTCGTGTGATTAATTATTAAACAATATTAGTATTTCTATCATTTTAATTCGATGAAATGAATTAAATAAAGAAATTATGTTAATTCTAATATTTCAATTCATAGAAAAAGTGACACTTCTCAAATCCAACCCAAACTGCAAATGGCCGCCGTTTGCCTCAAATTTTGACAGGTTCGCCATCTAGTTAGTATTATAAATCTATGGAGAATATACTTAAAACTGAAAAATTTGATATCTGTGAACCTCATCTGAATTATCATTTGAGTGCGACTTTTCGTAGAGATCTAATAGGAAGAAATTTCTCTCAGGACATATTTATGGAATCTAATACTAACTTCAACCTATTCTGACTTCGAGAATTTGTTTTCTCCGAAAAAATTAGTTTACTATTATTTTCATCATTTTTATTAAAAGCGGTGTGATGACAGGAGAAAAAAAAATGATAGTTTTCACGATCCTACTTGTTTAGAAGATTAATAGAAGGCCGTGCTTTAAGACAAGGTTATTGACGATGAATTAGATTGTACGGGGTGGCCAGAATTAGTAATCCTTGAACTACAACTTTCAAACCCTATACAGAGTGAATGGTGACGTAAGGGACAACGGCTAACGGAAGATAGAGGACCTCAAACTGAATGAGGATTGAGGGTTTAAATGCTATTAGTTTCAGAGATACTGGGTGTTTTTTTGCAAAAGCGTTAAAACTTCCATATCTACGTCAATATGGCGAATTTTTCGCAAGCTTGTTACTACACTTATTATCCATCAGATCGAGAAGAAAAAATTTCAAAAACTGCAGGTCCGTATTCGAAAATTTTAATTTCCGTGTCAGGTGAGAAATCTCACTAGGTATATGAGATAAAAAAAATGAAATTGGAGAATTGGAATCTGCAAAAAACGCTGAGTAAAAATTTGTTTTTAGTTTGAATGGCATAAATTCGTTATAGTTTTTATGATGATATAAGTTGAAAGTCAAATATTACAATTTATTCATATTGAATTAAAAAAAAATTCCTGAAAGACAAAAACACTGAAATTGATATGCTCATATAATCCTGACATCTTTTAAATATTCCTTTATATCTCGAAATCCTTCTTTATTAATTTATCTATCAATAATATTGTAAGAAAAATTCAAAAAAAACAATACAAAAACAAAAAGAGGAACAGTAGCACATATGATTCATACAAAAATCAAAGTAAACAAATTCTTGATATTAGAGCCATTCACCTTACACTCTTTTGAAATAAATAAAAGTGTAGGTGATACTCAACAGGAGGGCATCAAAATCAATAATCCAGGACCTGATGGTGGAATAAAATAATGTTATTATGTCATATTAAATTTCATTTAAAAAACTTCTGTTATTTTGTATATACATAGTATTTACATTCTGTATTAATCATTCAGTCTCATGTGTTTATGTGGGGTTTATAGAATAAATAAATCAGTCTGTCTTGAGTTACCATTCAATATTTAGCAATGTTTGTAAAAAATTTTGCAATAGATTGAACTAAAAATGTTCAGACGTCTCTTTATCATCATTCGAATTAGAGCAGAATGATCACTATCGTTTAGGAGCTTGTTATGGTTCATTTTCAGATATTATTTATTGGCAGTTGCAGAAGTATGGACAATGCTCTTCACTGCAAAGTTTCGAAAAACATTGTCTTTTTTGTTCAAAAGTTTAATAATTGGTTCCATACTTTTTCCTCGCCCTGTAAGTATATGTTAAATACCCTCGAAAATATTCTGTAAAACTGTCCTAAGTAATTGGTCTGATACTAATGGTTAGATATAAGATTTCACAGTTCAAAAACTGATTTGGGAATTATGTCACCCTTTAAGATTGACATCTTTGAATTTTTTTTTAAACTGAATAAATCTCTTTCGAACTGAAGAAATTTTCAGCTTTTTCTATTTTCTGAATATTGTTCTCAATCACAAAGAATACGTTCATAATGAAAAATCTTAATCTTTGCTTGGCACGGACAATAAATATTATCTCTCAAGAAAGACAATTTTCTTCAGCTTCATTGAATGTTTATTATTATATTATTATTATTATCTCACATTCTCAAAAATGAGACAATAGCTTAATTTCAATGAAATGAAAATCACATTCTGCTTCAATTGTGTACAACTCCATCCAGAAATCTAGACCTAATCTCTTGAACTCAAGAGAATTATTTAGATAAATTACATGAGGCCCAAAGTCTTGAACTAACGATAAATTTCAAGCTAATTGAAAATGAAAATAATTGTTTCGTCGAATTTATTACTTGTTATTACCCTGTATGCTGCATTTTTGATTAATTGCAGTCTGCTTTGCAGACGTAAAAATATTAAAAACACATAATGTAGACATACAGAGTGATCCGATATCACCACAAACGTAAAATGTCTAAAATTTTTTTTAACCCGAGTCTGTTTTTCCAGAACTGCATAATTCAAATTGAACTCACCGATAAGATCCAGATTTATCGAACTATAAAATTTTACTCATGAGGGAATGTTATTTGATCAGCCTGATGTGTACGGTGCCAAGCAAAGATTCTGAATTTTTTTCATGAATTGATTCTTTGTGGTTATGAAGATAGAAATTGAATCATTATGTTTATGTTTAAGGTGAACCAATATTAACGGAAATAGGTCTGAAATTCTTGAAGTCCAGAACTGATTCATCCAATTCCAGAAATACCTATTTGAATGTGGTAATCGTAAGGGGGTGAAAACTTCCCAATTTGAAATCTCTTGGTCGACTAGTTCAAAAGTTTTTGAACTATGAAATTTCATCTATAACATAAATTACACACCGCATACCCCAAAAGAAGCCTTCAAGCGATTGAATCTTTCTGATATAAGTCCTGCTTGATGTTCTTTATTCATGGTATCCGTTTGTTGCAATCTACCCAGCGCATTATATATAATTATGATTTCCGTCTCTTAAAGTCTGTTTTTAAAAAGATTTATTTCTTTCCAAAATATCAATTACAACTTAACAGATAAAGAATTGATAAATTTAACAGATTAAGATTTGGAGTGAGTCTAATGGAAGTTACTTCCTAACTAACTAAATCTAATGTCCACTCTCAAAAGAAAGCAAAAAGTGCATACACATAGAAATTGCATGTCAACACTTTCGAGTACAATTCCTGGGATGGACCGAGGTGTTGACTGTTGACGTCTACAATTCCTAGAGAAGATGATCTCATAACTCTTCCCCGCTTAGTTTAGATAACGTCCTCGTTATCGCTTTCTTTCCTGGTGTTGTTTTCAAGGTCTATGCGGATGATCTTCCTGGGACTGAAGAGAACTTCGGAAATTCTTGCTCTGTTCTTTATAATTAGAATTATTCCGGTGATTATGCAACAAAGCAAAATACCACTTGTCGTTATGTGGATTATTTGAGATGTCGGTTGTAAATATAGGGGCTGGTCTTGAAGTTTTTCAGCTTATTGGAGAATTGAAGTTGGTTCTGATAAATGTTTCAATTGAAGATCTACCTTGTAATTGTAGTTCAAAGGGAGATTTGAAAAATTTCCAGTGTTAATTTCAAAAATTAGGACTGTATTGTCAAATATTGAATTTTCGATGATAATTTTGCAATTGGAATTCAACAGTTTTGTTCCTTGGATAGATTTATTCGTAATAATTCCATGACATCTTCAAGTGTTGTCTGTGGATTCTTGAACAGTGTAAGAAGCTGTTTATTCATCAGAATGTGAATTATCTTGTAGTTATTTTCTATTTAAACAGTTTGGCACCGGTCTGGTGATGCTAGGGCACAAGTTTCTTTGACTGGTTTTTGGTGACATAGAACCATGGAACTGCCTAATCTGGATTCGCATACTTCATCGGTCCAGTACTCTTCATTCTTGATTTTGACCAAATACTTCTTTGGAGGTATAACAGCTATATCTTGGTTATTAGGTAAAGGGTACACTCTGGAGTAGTTTGCAATCAAGGTTTTGAGGATAGGAATTTTAAGGAGGAATGTAATGGTTTCATCAGTTCCTATGACAGAAATTTTCGTAAATTCTATTATTTTATACAGGTGAACTTGATCAATTGGTGATAATTGCTGTGGTTTATAAATTCTTTCCAAATAAGTAACGATTAAGTGAAGTTCTTGAAGTTTTATAATTTCTAAATTTGGTATTTCTTTCATTGCGAAACTAAGTGTTCTTTCAATCATTAGTAAAGTATTTAATAGTTCTTCCGATTGTAGTACCTGGTATTCGATAATGATTCTAAATTCCTCAGTTGATTTGATATTTCAAAAAGTATTTTGTATCAAAAATGTTATTGTTCAACAGAGATTAGTCTTCAGAATATCTCTGCGTTAAATGGTTAGCGAATGAAGTTAATTTATTTATTCTTTCAATTTCAGAATTTTTGTTTTGATGAAGGCCTCTAAGTTTTCGTTAATGGTCTTTAGGTCATGATCATCTAGATTTCCAGTTACGAATTTAATTCCTTTCCCAATGAAATTTGCCAAGCCTCTTTTAATTTTTCTGTTGAAAATTTTATGTAATATATTTGTTCGATTTGAACTAGATTTGATTTCAATTGAACATAAATTCTGTGAGATAATTCATCGATGGTACGATTTTGCTGTAGAGCAATAAAGTTGTAATTGAGTGGATCATAATTAATTTGTAAATGGTTATGTTTATAAAAAAAGGAAATTGTGGTAGTTGTCAAGAATTTTGGCATAACAAAGAGATTCTTCAAAGTATCCATTACTGATTATTTTGTTGACCTGAAGGGCCTGGTTGGTTTGGGTCCGTATCAGGAGAATTAGCGATATCCTGAAAAGAACAAGTATTATTTTTTAATCTTTTGACTTTCTTGATATGAGCTGTGGTTTCTCTAGATTTTTGAGTGAGACCACTGATTTTATTTTGTTGTTGTTGTTCGACTCTAACTTTTTCAAAAGGAGGGTCAGTTTTTCTGGGCCTATTTCTATCAACATAGATTTCTTTTGTTCTAAATCGGAAGGGTCATTCTATTCTCGTTTAATTCATTCAATGTTTTCTGTCCTCGTTCCTTATTCCGTTGGTAAATATGTTCAAAAAATGGTAATATTTCTTGTTTCCTTTTTTCATTATACTGTTCATAAACGGTCATGTTCAGATCAAATTCTTGTAGTTTTCGTAGGGACCATAAAGTAAATAAAATGTAGAATAGCCGGTAGTTGAATGTATTGATTCATTATTGAGCAAAATACAACTCTATGCGACCCTAGCGCGTTACGTAGAACTATCCCGAAACGAGTATTCCAAAACGCGGGACGGGATATGACACTCGATATTGTATGTTCTGTGCACTCGATTGTTTGTGCCTAAGAAATGAGATTTGTATTGTGTGTTCATTATAATATTTGTCTATATAGTTGGTTTTTAATCTGATTTGAAGATGACTAAAGAAAATACAGTGAAGAACACTGATTGTTGCTGTGTTTATGGATGAAGCTCTAAAGAGTTTTTCGCAGGTCACTATTTTATAGGATTGTGGTTATGAAAAAATAATATTTTATCAGTTGATCACCAGTTTGCACTAGAGGAAGCATTTCAGACGTTTAGTGCAGTCAAAATCAAGAAAACAAAGAGATTAGCCAGTTTTTAGGATTCATATTTGGACTTAAAGGAGGAAATATAGTACATTTTTGGATGTTCCAATTCACTCGTAAAGAAATCAGATGAAGATTACTCGTTAATTGACAAAATTGTTGTGATAACTTAAGTTTTTATGAATATATGCCCTGAAATCATATCACTTGGCTAAAAATTATCTGGATGTTCTTTCAAGTTGCAGTATATCTTTTGTTTTTTATATGAGACAAGTAGAAAGTAACTGCTATTTTCACTATTTTATAAAAAATAGCATACACATACTTACTTTAACTCTGTATTGTAAAATTAATTATCATTTCTTATTAGATAATTGAGTTTTTGTTTATACCAGGGAATAAAATTTGTTGGTTTGTATTGAATGATAAATTCTTCACTTACGACAAAATATTAATGAATTTTTCTGATTTGTATTCAATAAAAATAGTTTTTGATGTTGTGAATAATTGAAATTAAGTTGTTTATTTTCATAAAGTCTTTCATTTCTGTAATAAAATCATCATGGAATTCAACGGCTTTCATTTCAATAACAAATGTTGTCATTTTTTTTTCTATATATATATCGAAGAATAAATATTATAAATATAATTTGATTCACTGCAGCAGGATTTCTTGTTTCTACTTAATAACTAATCATATCAGGATATATTTTATCTTTGAAATGAGCCAAGTTAGATGGTTAAATATCTTCTTTTGCAGTTGACAAGGGTGAATTCCCAAAACTGATATTTTTCTACATATCGTCTTCGATGTATATGATATGAACTCAATAAATCATTTCATAGGTCCATTCTCACGATTGTTCAGTCAAAAGACTAAAAAATCAACTGAAACACTTGAGAAACACCAGAATCTCTCTTGTTTTGCTTTGACATGCACGAAACAATACTCGTTTCGGGAACAGCTGATTCGGCGATTGCAGCGCCGCTATCGGTAATTATTTATCCCAATAGATCAGTGTTGCAGTAATCATAAGATTTAAGGATTTTCATTGGGGTTTTCAATTTTAAAATTCGAAGTTTTTCCAAGATTGTAGAATGAAATCTCTCAATAGGAGAATTTGAACTTGCATTATTCTCGGTTGTGAAGTGAAGATCAATTTTGTTCAATTTACAATATTCCGTGAAAGTTTGTTGTGAAATTCTCTTCCTTCGCCGCAAACAATTTTTTGGGGGATATTATGGTGCGAAAAATAATGACGTAATTTATTGAGGATTGTAAGTGCTGTACCATCTTTGACAAGATATGACTGAGCATATTTAGAGAAACTTTGAATTTAGAAAAGAAAAAGTGTCTAAGTGGATTATTTCAAACGGTCTCTTCGCAAGGAGTGGACCAGAGAATTTCAATTTATAGGGATGTCTCTCGTATTTCGACTGAAGACATAATTCACATTTGTTGATTATTTCTGTTATTTTGTTTTTCATTTTTGGCCAATAGTACTTTTTTGATAAAAATTTATGACTTTCTGAAATGCCATTGTGATTTTTGTCGTGATATTCTGAAATGATTTCTTTTTGATTTTCTTCACAGGTAACATCCAATGAATGATTATTACTGATGACAAGTTTTGCAAAGTAATTCAATGATTCTTTACAAAATCTGACGAGGGGTAAACGTAATTTATTGTCTCTGAAATAAATTCCATAAGATTCGTTTGGTCTCAGAATTTCTTTGAATAGGTTCGAAAAATCGTTTGTCATACAATTTTGTCTTATTGATACACTATACTTATTTTTTCCAAAAGGTTTAGTGTATTTCAAATTGAATTGTTCACCAATATTCATGATGATTCTATTGAGATAAATATTGACAGGTGTTTCCGTAATTGGGATAACTTTTCCGTTGTCTTCTTGAGTAGAGTGAATAGTAGCGCCAGAGTTATTATTATTGTCCGGATTTTCATGTTGCTCGTTTAGAGGAGGGTTTTCGTTATTTTGAGAGTTCAGAATGGTTTCTAATTCTTCGTCACCTATTTCTGGGAGTTCATTTACATTTGGTAAGATGGATGATATTTCTACATTCAGATCATCATCAGATAAAAGTGATTCGTTTTCTCGATTATGTATTTCTATTCGGCGGAAGACTTCATTATACATCTGGAAGAATACCTGGAAAAAACAAAGAATATTAATACTGACCATCAGGTTATTGTGGGCGATGGTAATTTGGACATACAGTCTGAAGGAGAGGTAGTCTCAAACTATCTGAATAGTCTAAGTGAATATAATTTCGTGTCCATGATTAATGAATGCACTCGAGTACATGGTGGGTCAAGAACTTGCATTGATCATATGTTCCTAAGATCAAGAGAGAATATACATCAAGAATGCATTTCTGTAGTGTTTGAGACAGGTATAACAGATCACAAATGCACTATATTGGGAGTCCCGATTGGGCAAGGAAGGAAAATGAGCAGAGACTATGCGACGAGAAGCTATGTAAATTACCACGATCTTAGACGGAATATAAGAGAACATGACTGGTCAAGGTACTATAGTCTAGAGAATACGGACGAACAGGCGGATTATCTTACCGTGACAATCAAAACTATGATAGAGGAGAACACAACAACGGTAAAATTAAGAAGAGGTGAACGTAAAAGAAAAAAATGGATGACCGCTGGACTAGTTATATCTATAAACAGAAAAAACTCTTTATATAGAGAATACAAAAACGATCCTGAAGATGAATAAAAAAAAATTAACTACCTTAATTATAGAGCTTGTACAAACAGACTAATAAGGGAGGCAAAGCAGATGTATCACCAGGGTAAAAAAGATAATAGTCATAATAGGTCCAAAGAAATGTGGAAAATTGTTAATGAGATCAATGTTCCTGAGAAAAATACTTCGATGGGTGAAATTTTATGTGAGGACGGAATAACAACTAACGACGACAAGGGGAGGGCAAACCTATTTAATTCATTTTTCGCAAATATAGGAAAAAATTACGCTGAAAAAATAATCAAGCCTCCTACTACGAGCCCTCATCAAGCCGTCAATGAGAACTCTTTCTTTCTGAGTCCAGTCGAAGATAAAGAAATGTCGGCTATAATTGACTCGCTCAAATGTGGAAAATCACCGGGGTTTGACGGTATCAGAGGTGAACATCTTAAGGAAATATCATGCGAAGTAACTCTGTTACCTAAACTGATGAATGGAATATTTCAAACATGTCATTGTCCGAGTGCTTTCAAGAAGTCCATGGTCACCCCTATACTGAAGAGAGGTGATCCTAAATTGGTCAATAATTATATACCCATTTTGCTGTTGTGTTTTGCTAAGATTTTCGAGAAGTTATTAAAGTCTAGACTGATAAAATTTGTTGATAAGTACAATTTAATTTCCAGTAGGCAATATGGATTCAGACGGGGCTTGTCAACGGGCGATGCGATAGCTGCTCTTACAGGTGAATTATATAAGTAACCATATGGATAACAAAAGACCAGCAATATGTGATTTCTTGGATTTAGCCAAAGCTTTCGATACAGTGGATCACACCCAACTACTGGAGGTTCTGAGTTGCATGGTTATAAGAGGCAGTCCGCAGAAGCTATTTGAGAGCTACTTGAAAGGAAGAAAGCAAACTGTGAAGATCAACGACGTCCAGAGTACAGAAACTGAAATATCGTATGGTATACCACAGGGTACGGTTTTGGACCCCCTGTTGTTTTCATTGTATGTGAACAGTCTACTGACCTTGAAGTGCGAAGGCTCAATCTTTGACTTTGCCGATGATACTGCCATTCTTTTTACAGCAAATGACTGAGGAAGGCTGAAAGAAAAGGTCAGATCAAGATAATCAAAGACCTGTTTGATCATAAATCACTGACGATCAACTTTGAGAAAACACATTTTTTGCCATTTGCAAGTTATGAAAATCGACTGCCAGTTTATAATGAACTAGAATTCAACAGTTATGGAATAACAACGAAGATTACCAGAGCCAGCCATATAAGGTATCTGGGTGTTACTATAGATCCCCACCTGAGATGGGACTTTCATGTCAATAAAGTTTCGGAAACACTCAAGTACATGCTATATAAATTCAAATATTTAAGATCTATTCTCGATGCAACTCACCTGAAAATGGTTTACTATTCCTTGGTGCAATCTCGGATACAATATGCTATCCTCAGTTGGGGTGGCCTACTGGATACTCACTTAAAAAAATTAGAAATATTACAGAAAAGAATACTAAAGATCATGTATTATACTTCGAAAGAAAAGATTATCCATCAAATTATGTTTTTAGAGATTCAAAGGTATCAGATATACGTCAATTATTCATGTATAATATTATAGTGTAACGGGTTTTTCACTATAATTTGACTCCCCCTTTAACTTTGTTACTGAATGAGATACAAAAAAATGTTTCGTATAAAAGTTTCACGAAATCAACTGAGGTTTTTTGATACGAATCCAGAAACTGAAATATATACAGGGTGACCAACATATTGTTGGCAACTTCATTTTTTCAAATGGAACACCCTGTATATTTTTCCATATTTGGTTAGCTTTGTTCCCCTGATTTCGAATATGTAACATATGTTGGTTCGTGAATATTTGAGTGGCCAATTTGATCTTTGGATTGGTAATGGCGCACCCATTTTATGGCCACCAAATAGTACCGATTTAACACCGTTAGACACGTTTTTATAGCCGTTTCTGAAGGAAAAAATTTACTTCAGCAAAAATGACAACCAATGAAAGCGGAGAATAATATTAATGATATAAAATCAACCAATATTGAACCCATAATTCGGAACTAATCCCGTCAACGCACAAAGAATAATGATACCTAATATCAGTGGCGCAGACAGGATTTTGTTTTGGGGGGGGCTGAACTGAAAATTCTTGATTATACAACAAATTTGAAAGTTCCAAAAAAATAAAGAAGAAAGGACTAACGAAAAAATTAATCTTTGGGGGGGGCTGCAGCCCCAAACCCCCCCCTGGCTGCGCCAGTGCCTAATATTGTAATGATTAGAAACAAATTTTGTAGCTTTAATTTCTGACTTGAATCAGAGCCATAATAATGCCATCAAAAATACTCTAAACAGCTTGAGACAACTATATGAACTATGGGTATTGAATGAAGCTGGTCATTTTGAGCAATTTCTTTAGTTGATGTTATTCTTACCATACTACCATAGTTTATCATTTTTCATTGGTTAAGTAATTGTTAAGTATTCATTCTAAAATAATACTTTTGAGTAGATTGGTTGGATATAAAGAATTTCGTAAGTATTTCACATATTTTTTTTTATTCGGTGTCATCATTTCAAAAACTTTGAAACTCTGAAAATTGAAGAGATACATCCACATACGCATTTATATTCGAGATCAGGAAAAAATAGCTTATCAAAAAAAGGAAGAATATACAGGACAGGGTGTCCCATTTGAAAAAATATAGTTGCATTCAATGTTGTTCAACCTGTATATCTTCCCATCGACGAAATTATAACTCAAGTAATGAGGATTTTCAGTAAACGCACTCTGCCACTTGTAAAATAATTACAGATCTTGGCAGGTGGTTCTTAAAATTTGAAACTCTGTGGTTCTCAGAATAAAAGAGATAGACCAACATATGTAACATATTCGAATTCAGGGAAAAAAGAGCTAGCCAAACATGGAAAAATATACAGGGTGTTCCATTTAAAAAAATAAAGTTGCCATCAATATGTTGGCCACCCTGTATATATTTCAGTTTCTGGACCCCTTTAAAAAAACCTCAGGTGATTCCGTGAAACTTTTATACGACAAATTTTTTTGTATCTCCTTCAGTACAAAAGTTGAAAGGGGGGTCAAATTATAGTGAAAAACCCGGTACATATACAAAAATAAGAGTACCCTTAGGAGTCTGGAACATGGCTATGATACCAGAAATAAGTCCGGGGGCAACGTACAAGTGATTTTAGCAAGAAAAAATATTGGACAGCACTCATATCACTATTTGAGTAATAAAATATTTAATTACTTACCCGAAACATATAAGAAGTATACAGGGTGTCCCATTACTCGACGTCAACCCGGAACCGGGTGAAAAGGCAAGTAATGCTGGTTGTTAGAAAAATATTAAAAAAAATCTAAGTTGCATGATTCTAAAATACTGGGCATTTGAAAAAACACGCAAAATTCCACACCCTGTGACAGTCTTTTCGCTCCTGTTGCCACAAATATCAACTTTTTCCAACTTTTTTCTTTGCTGTGTAGCCTTGAATAATGCTTGTCTAAACTGTAATCAAAATTTTGATACCAGCTGACCTAGGTTTCATGAAAATAGGGCTTACTTCTCAGAAAAAAATTCGAAATAAACAATTGCCTAGTTTCAACTGATTGTATTGAAAAAAAAATGTACTACGTAGGTTTGGCATTTTTTTTCAAAAGTTGGCGCATTTAGTGAGGATTCCAAAATGGTATAATACTTGTTTAATTATAGCTGTCGTAGTTCAAATTTATTTTCGATTGCCTTTGAATACACTTTTTCGTTAACTGCTTCCCAGTAATAGAGTCCAATGGATTCAAGTCCGGTGAACGGACCGGCCACGAGATTGGACCAGAAAGTCCGATCCATCTTCCGGGAAAAAATGTTATCAGAAAAAAAAATTTCCAGAGAAAATAATTTTTCCAGAAAAAATTTTTCCTGAGAAATTTTCTGAAATTTGTTTTTCTGGTAACATTTTTTCCTGGAAGATGGTTCGGACGTTCTGGTCCAATCTCGTGGCCGGCCCGTTCACCGGACTTGAACCCATTGGATTCTATTACTGGGAAGCAGTTAACGAAAAAGTGTTTTCAAAGGCAATCGAAAATAATTTTGAACTACGGCAGCTACAATTAAACAAGTATTATACCATTTGGAATCCTCACTAAATGCGCCAACTTTTGAAAAAACATGCCAAACCTACGTAGTACATTTTTTTTTCAATACAGTCAGTTGAAACTAGGCAATTGTTTATTTCGAATTTTTTTTCTGAGAAGTAAGCCCTATTTTTATAAAACCTAGATCAGCTGGTATCAAAATTTTGATTACCGTTTAGACAAGCATTATTCAAGGTTACACAGCAAAGAAAAAAGTTGGAAAAAGTTGATATTTGTGGCAAGAGGAGCGAAAAGACTGTCACAGGGTGTGGAATTTTGCGTGTTTTTTCAAATGCCAAGTATTTTAGAATCATGCAATTTAGATTTTTTTTTATATTTTTCTGACAACCAGCATTACTTGCCTTTTCACCCGGTTCCGGGTTGACGTCGAGTAATGGGACACCCTGTATACGTGAAATAAACCACATAAATCTCCTGAAGAAAATTTTCAAAGGATATATGCTTGAACTGGATAGGAATATCGTACACAGGTTGATAACAACTAATAATGCCGGATAACAACATACTGTGTCTCACTGGTTGCGTTGAATTCATACCTTCTAGCGCATATGATTGGATGAAGAGAAGAATATTTCCAACAGCGGATGAGTACCCACGCACAACTTCGGTTTTAGTGGGTATCTAATGTTTGTTTGTGAAGTATTTTTTGTAAGAGAAAAAATTTTGTGTTATTTTGTTTTGTATGAGGTTTTCCAAATAAACATCTATCTAGCTATCTATCTATTCGGGAAAGTGCATCGGCAACTTTATTTTCTCTACCTTTAGTATAAATTATTTTAAAATCAAATTCTTCTGATTTCAATTTCCAACGTATGAGGCGGGAATTTGTTTCTTTAATCTTGTAAAGCCATACAAGAGGATTATGGTCAGTTTCGATTGTAAAACTTTGTCCAAAAAGATAGGGCCTAAAATGTTTTGTTGAATCGAGAATTGCTAATTATTCCTTCTCAATTGTTGAATAATTTCTTTCAGCCGAGTTCAAAGTTCTCGAATAGTAGGCTATAGGGCGGGTTTGACTCTGATAAAACACTTCCAATGGCCACATTTGAAGCATCTGTTGTTAATTAAAAAGGTTTTTCAAAATCTGGGTAGACCAGAATTGGGGCGTTTGTCAATAGTTCTTTACATTGTTGGAAAGCATGAACATAGTCGGATCTTGATAATTTATTTTTGCTCCTTTCTTCAAGCATTTTGTAAATGGTGAAACGATATGTGCGAAATTTTGTATGAAACGTCGGTAATAACCTATTAAACCTAAAAACGACTTTATTTCTTTAACTGAACGCGGTAGGGGATATTTTTCGATAGTTTCTAATTTGATGGATTTGGCGATATTCCTTCGGGTGTTATGACATGTCCTAGGAATGCTACGTTTTTACTCAGAAATTCACATTTGTCGAGTTCAATTTTAAGGTTATATTCTTGAATTTTCTGAAAAATTAGTCTCAGGTGGTGAATATGTCCTTGTAATGATTTTTAAAATACGACTTCGTCGTCCATGTAAACAAAACAAAAAATATGCAGATATTCCTTGAGAACATTATCCATTACACGTTGAAAAGTACTCGGGCCCTTTTTCAATCCATAAGGCATTCGAAGGTATTCATAATGGCCATTGTTTACAGTAAATGCGGTTTTTTCTATGGATTCAGGATCCATTTCAATTTGATGAAAGGCCTTTGCCATGTCGATTGTAGAAAAATAGCAACTTTTGCCTAAGTTATCCAAAATCTCTTCTATTCTCGGTAAAGGGTATTTATCTTCGACGGTTTTATCATTAAGACGTCTGTAATCTATAACCATTCTATACTTCTTTTGTCCTGATGCGTCTTTTTTCTTGTCAACGATCCATACCGGAGCACTATGAGGTGAAAGTGATGGACGTATAATTTTGTCATCAAGTAATTTTTGAATTTGTTCTTGAATAATTTTCCTCATGTGATGAGGGTGTCTGAAAGATTTTACGTAAACCGGTTCTTCATCTTTTGTTCTAATTTTGTGTTTGACTGCATTACTAAATGAAAGATCTGAATCTTCGTTATAAAAAATATTCTTGAATTAATTACATATTTTGAAGATTTCTCTTTTTTCTTCAGAGTTCATGTGAGCAGTTTAAACTTGCTAAAAATATTTTTAGCAAGTTTCAAATTTTGATGTGTTAATGGAGGAGTTGATATTTCTGTTTCGTGAATCGATTTCACAGGTATTCTTTCTACAAAATTAATTTGTACTTCATTTTCTATTGGTTGAGAAATTGGTATTGTGCAAAATCCGTTCCTAGCATGAGCAATACATTCTGGAGTTGAAAATTGTTGAAAGTATATTTCAGGTAGAAGGACATTTCCGTTTTCTATCGAAACAGGTACTTTAATGAAATTTTTGGCTTTTGCATTACGTGGTTTCAGTTGGGAGATGAATATTCGAGGTTGAAAGGTATTTTTAGATCATTAATTTCTAATGTATGAGTTTTATAATCAATTTTCGCACCTAATCTTTGGAGATCAGAAGTTCCTAATAGAGCGTCAAATTTTTGATGCCAATCGACTACATGTAAATGAATATTTTCAAAAATGTCTAATTCGTATAAAATTGGTTTATTCAAATTATTGTCTGAAGTGATTGGGTTTCCTAAGCCAGAGACGCTAAATTTTTCTTTGTATAAATTGGAAGGATTTTTCAAACGCAGGTTTTGAATTAATGACTGAATTTGTTGCTCCTGAGTCAATCAAAATTTTGAGGTCAATTTTTGGTAAATAAATGTAGGGCAATTTGGACATAATTTTGACACAATTTAGATCTATGTTTCTGGGAATTCCAAGGCAGCTATCTGAAAATTTTCTTCTTCTGTAAGATTATTCTCATAGTCATCTTGAGAATTAACGTTTGAATCATAAAACTCAGATTCAAAATCTTCAGAATTTCCACCTTCGGATTGAACGTTAAATAATTCTTCGGAAATAAAATATCTTGTCGGTTTGTTTTGTGAAGAATTTCTCGTCGAGATCGACTGAGCGGCAGGTAGCCTAAAAGTGTTTCTAGTCGAAATAGACATAGGAGTTGGCTTTTGTTGATTTTAGGACATACTAGAGCCTGGTTTTGATCCGAACACTTCGCGAGCTGTCGGGTATCCTCTGTTATTTGGAATTGGTGTGTTAATGCAATAAGGAAAGCCGTTTGGATTTCCAGAATTTTCAGAAGGAGATTGATGTTTATAATTCGTCACTAAATTTTGGTTATTCGTTGGTACTAGGTTAGAAAATTTTTGAACGTTGCTTGGAAAGTTTAGAATTTACATCTATTAACACAGTCTTCTAAACTAATGCAGTTGAAGTTACGTAGGTAAGATCTGTATGGTTCTAGAATACCTGTTTGGAATGTTTTGAGTGCCAGTTTCTGAATATCTTGTTGTTTGTTTAAAAAATAGTTTTGGTCTCTTATGTTCAGGGTTAAATGTTGTAACAAATCGCTCAGATTTTTTGATATCCTACTATAATAGTCTAAATAAGTTTCATGCTTTTGTTGTACGCATGTGATAAAGAGGACACTAATAAGTCTTCATTGCGTTGATCTCCATACCTTTGCAATAATACCTTTTTGATATTGGGCCAATCAGAGGCATTTTGAAAAGCTATGAAGTCCCCAGCTTCATCTTTCAATTTTGATCTTATCGAAAAATTCAGTGCATAAGTTAAATCTGCCTTGCAGATGCGTCAATAAATTATCTACTTCGTTTATGAAAATTGATAAATTTGGCCGGGATAATATTCCGGAATTGAGTTTAATAACAATTGTGAGTCCTTTCTAGACATTACTTCGATTGGGTTTATTGTATTAGAAGAAGCTTGGTTAGAATTCATTTTTCTTCTAGGGTAAGGTTGAAAACAACTATTTCTAAGAATATGTGAACCTAATTCTAAAGTTTCTGAATCCTCAGCAATTATCTCTAATTTTTGAGAAGAATTTGTATCTGTCATTAGACTGATGAAGGAAAAGAAAAAAATTGGATGGGTTTGAAGGACTTACACCAAGATTTGCATCTTATAGTGGGTTGTTCCTTCATTCTGGTCGAAGTGGGTAGGTTGATTCCTTCCGGGTTGAAGTTGGATTTCCTTCCGGGTTGAAGTTTGTAACGACCCTTTTTACTTACCACTAATTTCAATTTTAAACTTCGGTTGCTCGAGCGCCAGTTGCGATAGGTTAAACAAGGTCGCAACGCCTTGCCGGGTGTCGCACAATAAACCTGAGTAGCCTTTATACAGTTGGAGAAGGGATCTATTGTAATCTAAGGTGTAAGCGATTACTTGAGGGTTGTTTCTAAATGGCAGAGAAGACAAGCAGTAGAGTAAAACACACACAAAACAATATACAATATAATGTAAAACAAAATAACAACTCTATATTATGTACAAGAATAACAAAAATAAAAAATGTGTAGTTCTCCTCTTGAGCTGTAATAAAATAATTATTTACAACTGCAGGCGACGAGTCAGAAGAGCATACGACGTGAGAGGTAAATAAAATAAGTGGTCGGAGAAATAAATCGGTAATCAACTTTTGGAGGTTAGAGCATACACAAGTACTTTTCAGATTATATGAGCCAAACGGTCTTGTTCTATTCTATTCTCTGTAATCTATCAAACTAATGAACAATACTTCACAAAAAAAAACTAATAAACTGTCTCTGGTAATTGATAAATAAGAATAAATGTCGGAAGTCAGTGTCAAACCCAGATGACAGTTTAGGAGGTTACCATTCGAGCTAGGCCAACAATAGGTAACCCACCTCACCTGACACACATTGGACGGTTTAAAGAAAACAATTAAATCGAAATGAAATTCACGATCAATTGCCCAGAGAACTGCGGAAAATAAGCAAATAAATTAAAAACGATAATCGCAGAATTAACTCACAGCCGAAGAATGATGGTCGAATCAAATAAACAGAATAAGCAACGGGAACAATTTCCTAATCGGATTGTTACGAGAAAAAATAAATCTCAGTCAAACCCAAGTAACAGTTTAGGAGGTTACCATTCGAGCTAGGCCAACAATAGGTAACGGACCTCACCTGATACACTGGGGACGGCGAAAAATTAAATAAAAAATAAAAAAAACCACGATATTAATTTACTTTCGCAAAATAAATGTCAGTCAAACCCACGTAACAGTTTAGGAAGTTACCATTCGAGCTAGGCCAACAATAGGTAACGAACCTCACCTGGTACACTGGGGACGGCGGAAAATTAAATAAAAACACGATATTAATTTACTTTCGCAAAATAAATATCAGTCAAACCCACGTAACAGTTTAGGAAGTTACCATTCGAGCTAGGCCAACAATAGGTAACGAACCTCACCTGATACACTGGGGACGGCGGAAAAATTAAATAAAAACACGATATTAATTCAACCGAAAAGAAAATCGACCAATCGTTCAACGGTAAAATATTATCAAAAGAAATTCCGTAATATACAGCAGACTACAGAGAAAAGAACAAATAACGGAAAACAATTAGCTCAAAAGGTCTTACCAGGAGCACTTCACACACTCGCGGTCGGTAAAGAAAATACTGAAATTTATTTTTCTAAATAAAAAAAAAACGGTGAATACCGGAAAACTTGATATGGAACCTTTGAAGAAAACTACCAAAACTTTTACTAAGAGAGCAATAGTGAAAACTAGGCGAAGTATTTGGCGAAGAAAACTAGCGAAGAAACTAACTAAGAATTATAAGAGAATGAATTAAAATGCCCTCGGTCAATGGTTTTATTAACCCCACAAGGTGGGGGTGTCATGCGCCGAAATTTCGGAAAAATCACATAGTGGGATTAAAACGGCTGCATTTGATTGGCTGACAACATTTGACATCATTTCCCGTTTCTAGAACATTCCAGAAAATTATCGAAAATCGAAAAAACGGAAAGACGCAGCCAGCGTCCTCATCAAATTCGCAATCCACAAAAACGCGAGAGACATGTGTGCAAAAACGGAAAACAACAAACTACTTCTCTTACTGGCTTTTTATACATGGGATTGAAATTGAATTTGATCTGAATAATTTAAATTATTATTTCTGCAGGAATAAATTTTCGAATTTATTTTCTGGAAATTCTGAACGGAATGAAAATACAAGAAATGCATGAACGTATTATTCAATTGACTTAATTATGTTTCATTCAGCTGTCGTGGAATACGAAAAAGTGAATGAATCGAAATATAAATTGAAGAAATCAAAATAACATTTTCTACTGGAATAAAATAATTTCTACGGTGTTTGAAATCGCTTACATTTTACTTTTACACACAAAGTTTGTTTAAGCTGTATACAGTTTGGTCGGAAATTACGTAAATAAATAAAATACAATTCTTTCGAATAAACAATTCCTATTCTTCGGTATATTATTACACGGTTATATTCAAAACAATTATTTCCAAATTCTGGTTTCCTATGTACAAAACGTAATTGAATAAATTCAAAACTATATACAGTCTGGTCGGGAATTGATAATCTTAATTACATTCTTACATGAATTCAACGGAAAATTAAATTTGAACCGGCAAATCATTATATTTCAACTCAAAAATACTTTTCGTGATACAAATTACTCAAAACTGTATACAGGGTGGTCAGGAATTAGCGAACTATTATAATTAACTTTGAATGCAAAAATGCGACTTCTACGGTTTATTTCCACGAAACTGAAATGAATCATATACATGGTGGTCAGCAAATCAAAGCAGAAACGGAAATTAGTAATGAGCGAAAAATCGCTTCATTACAAGTTGGATTTCCTTACGGGTTGAAGGTGATGTTGATGGTGGTTTTGACCATATCGCACAAAGAGTTAAAACTCAACGGAAATTCCTCGGAGACGTCGAACGTTTTCGAAGCGGAAACTAATTTTAGTCACTTTCCACTAAAACCGCGTTGCGATATTCTGTTCACAGCGCCAATTATGATTTCCGTCTCTTAAAGTCTGTTTTAAAAAGATTTATTTCTTTCCAAAATATCAATTACAACTTAACAGATAAAGAATTGATGAATTTAACAGATTAAGATTTGGAGTGAGTCTAATGGAAGTTACTTCCTAACTAACTAAATCTAATGTCCACTCTCAAAAGAAAGCTAAAAGTGCATACACATAGAAATTGCATGTCGACACTTTCGAGTACAATTCCTGGGATGGACCGAGGTGTTGACTGTTGACGTCTACAATTCCTAGAGAAGATGATCTCATAACTATATAATACAAAAAACAATTCGTTAGGAAGCTGTGATGATCTGAAAGATCACTATGTGCCAGGTATCTGAGATGCAGTTTCTCAAATCAGGGTAGAAACAGTACCCAGCACCTTAATTATCTAACTCATTTTTGATCGAATCGAATCGGTTTAAATAACAGCCTCGGCAATGAGTGGAAATATTATTTTTTACGCCGATTTACTCCAAGCAATTTTTATCGATCAATCATTATATATTTGGGCAGCATAAAGCATAACGCATTCCAAACATTGATTTCATCCAAAAGCAGGAACGACCAGAGCTTTTCGAACAACCAATAAATCCTTGATCCATCAACACAACGAAATGATCTGTAATCAATCGACTGCTTATACTCTCATTGAATTGAAGTCTATAATACTATAGGAAATTCAAACCAACAAACTGTGTTTATGTCCGACACCACATATTTCACCAAAATTTGTAGTGATATATTAGCAATTCACCGTCGAAACTTCATACAAACGTATTCTTTTCTGACTCATCATTCTTCCTAGGCAGTGTGGAGGCCACATACACAAAAGTGTATCGAAATCAACCTGAAAAAATTAATCCGGAGTAGTTGCGAGTTTTCATATATCGCCTTTATGGGCAAACATTCTCATTCTTCTACCACCAGTTGGACGGAGAACGAACCTTTCTACTTGAAGTGGAAATGATTAATGTAATAAGCTCTAATCTGTTCTCCATAACCATCACTGTTTCGAATCTATTCGCGCTTTCCCGAAAGTGAGTACTGCCTATTTTGCGACAAAGCGTTAATTCGTTAACATAACTGTCTCCACTTTCCCGCACTTCACCGAGTGCCACCCGCATATATGATTGCTGGAACTGACAGTGTTGGTTTTGTGCGTATTTCGCTTATGTCTTCCGCCATTTCGAAGCTAGCTTTAAAATTTGTTTCTACAGAAAGAGTCAAAACTCTCTTGGAGTTCGGTGTGCGACTTCTCTGAAATTTGATTATAATCCACTGTAAAAAATTATTGGTTTCAGTTCAGAAGGATAGTCATTGTGACAATCAAACATAATGTAATATACAGTTCATAAACCCAAAAGAATGATCAGACCTAAATCCAAATAATCTCTGACATTGGCTGCATAATGCCCGAAGCAATCATCTTCTTGATACCACAAATCCGACCTGCTTTCAATGACACCATTGTCCAGAAGAATTGATAGCTATACAGTTACGCATGTCCAGTAGTTCAGTCAAATATGGCGAAATTTGGCCAAAATCTCGGAATATCGAGATACCCAGCTGTAAGTCTGTAATAGCTATTATTACAACTAAAGAAATATGAACGGTATATTTCCCGAGGTTGTCCTAGTTACATCCCGAGGGCGAAGGCATTCAGATGTGGAACGGTAGTGGACGGTGTCAGCAAAAATATTTTGTTAGCATATTTTGAAGATTTGGTATGTTGCTCTGATTCTTGTCATTTTCAATGTATGATCAATTTATTCAATCTCCAGTCGCAGAAATATTCACCAAACACGTTATGGCCAAAGTTATCTATGTTACGGTCCATGCAACATTTGAAGGAAAACACGAATGTGAAATTATTCGATAAAGTGGAAGCAATTGTTAAGAACAAAAATAAAGGATACGTTCCCAAAAAATCAGCCGTGTTTTCCCGGTAGCAGATCAAGAAATTCTTGATAGAAGCTCCAAATGACTTTGTTTCTGATGTATTATATGAAAATTTGCATAATTTACTATTTTTAGTAAAATATGACTTCACGTTTTATATTTCTTTTGGAACAATACGAGTGTGTTATGACATATGGTAACTGAGGAAATATTGCTCAATATTCATTCAATCAGAAAAAAATACTTTCATATTGACTCCCTGAAAGTTGTCTCAAAACGTACATATGGTACGGTGTGAGCAACTATTAAATTTTGAGGTCGAAGGTCACAAAAATCGGTTTTTTGCGCTTTCTTTGTAAATATCTCATTTCTTATGAGTTTTTTCCTATTTTTAGTTTTCATCTATATTGTAGAATACAAAATTATCCACAAATTTCGTTTGAAAAAAATTTCGATGAAGTGGACTGTTTGAGATAGAGGGCGGAGAGTTCGCGGTCACAGCATCACTTCAGGTCAACCGGGGCCTCCGGTCCAAAACGCGCAATATACAGTTGATGAACTATGGATAAATCGATTATTATGAATATTTGAGCAGAAAAGATACTTTTTCTATTATTTTTGATGAATATATAAATTATTCACTAAGGCATTACAGTTCCAAAAAAATTGTTGTATTTGACGGATAGTCAGACTACAGTAAGAACGTAAAAGCTATGGAGCAGCACAGAAGAACTGCTGCACTCTAAAAAACGTATGAAGTTTATTTCGATGAAAAAATGGTTGTACCAGTTACTCAAGAAAACTTCTTATCAAATTGAAATAACAAAGATGAACTAATTCATATGTTAATTGAAAAATTACAAGCTGCAAATATTACTACTTAACCAGCCAGAGAGAGATGATGCGGATGTCCTTATCGTTGAAACTGCAATTGAAAAATCGTCTAAAAAAACTGCAGTTATAATAGGACAAGATATTGATTTACTTGTCATATTAATTGGTCGTACACTGTCTTACGAACAAGAAATTTTCTTAAAAAAGTTGGAAAGTGAATGTAAAAACGGAGATATACTCGACTAAAAGTTTTGATAATTATCCTCATTCCAAAAACATATTTTATTTCTGCAGGCATTAAGTGGTTGTGACACAACTTCTGCGCTTTTTGAAAAAAGGAAAAAAATTATTTTTAAGAGTTTTTCGAGAAATTGACAGATTTTGATGAACTAACTGCAGCATTTGAGGATGAAAATTGTTCGGCCCAGAGATTAGTAGGGAATGAGGCCAATAAGGTTTGAGTTCCAAAACCTTATTGGAAGTCTATAATGCTCCGAAATCTGTGAAAAGTCTCCATCATCTTCGCTATATGCATTACGTCAAGTCTACAGAACTTAATAAACCTGTGCAGCTTTCAAATATTCCCCCAACAAGTGCAGCTGCTCATCAACATTTCAAACGTGTATATTATAAAGTTCAAATTTGGTTAGGACATGATTTGGAACCCAAGTATGGGGTTGGGCAATGCGAAATGATTTTCTGGAGCCTATCATGACAATTTTACCATCTGCTCCAGAAAATTTTCTAAATACAATTTTCTGCAACAGCAAGAGTGGTTGTGGTTCGCGATGCGGATGCAGGAAAGCGGGCTTGCAATGCTCTTTAGCTTGTGAACAATGTAATGGGCATGGCAAGCTTGTCTCAATGCTTTACCATATCAGAGCGACATAGACAAAGATGGAACCTTGACCCCGAAATCATGGAAGAACTTGAGACAAATGTCGTTGAACACGATAATGAAGACCAGTTTGAAATTTACCAGCAGCCAGAAGACAACGATGAAGTGGAAGAAGATGATTGAAATCATAAATTGTCGTTTTTGTACCCTTTATTCCATTTATTTTCCATAAATGAATCGAATGATATTTGTACCAAAAAGATTAATTCATAATTTATTTGTTTTTTTTCATCATGTAAAGTTATTACTGTTAATTGGGTTTAAATTCAAATGCAATTGCTATATTTTCATTAACAATTCTGCAATTACATGGCAGGTATGTGTTGTTAAATAGATTGATACTCAAGAAAAAGTGGATAGGTTAGGAAAAAAATGAACAATATAATTTAATAGTAATTAATAAAATTGACAAATATCATAATAATTGATTTATCGATAGTTCATCAACTCTATATTGCTCGTTTTCGACCGAAGGCGCCGGTTGACCTGAAGTGATGCTGTGACCGCGCGCTCTCCGCTCTTTATCTCGAAACAGTCCCCTTTATCGAAATTTTTTTAAACAAAATTTGTAGATAATTTTGTATTTTACCTCAAATTCAATAGTTGCTCACACCCTACCATATGTAGGTTTTGAGACAACTTTCAGGGAGTCAATACAAAAGTATTTACAGATTTACAGCTGCGTATCTCGAACTCCGAGGTTAATTCCTTATTTGACTTAACTGCAGTTCCTTCATCCTTTTAAGGTCCTATGGAACAACAAGTCTTACCACCGTTCGTCAGTAGTGGCTGTTTGATGAATTTACTTCATCTTTGCTCGAAATTTGATCCGTATGTCGACAATAACTGATGAGAAAAGTTGAGATAATCGTTTATATACCATTTACACGAGTGCAAAAGTCGAGTCTTCGATCACAATCCCTTCCTTTTAATTTTTGGTACAAGATAACTCGATAGGCATGCAGTTTTTTTCTATATCCTTCAAACCAGCGAATAATTTTATTGCTACTGAGCTCGTTGAGATGATTTGTATCTAAACAATGAAAGCAGAGAATAATATTAATTGATTAAAATCAACCAATATTGAACCCATACTTCGGAACTAAACCCGTCAGAGCACAAAGAACATGCATGGTGGTAATATCAAACGGCGCATCCATAGATAGCTATTTCGCCCTATTTGGGACTCTTCAGTATGGAGGAGCTCCGTCTGAAGGCATTTTAAGTTCCCTTATTTGAAGAAAATGTCGCCTAGCTATGAGAATAGCAGAACCAAGACGCCATCTCTTGGGATCCTTACGAACACTACCTCCGATGCATGAACTCTGAACGAAGTGCGAGATGTTTATCCTTTTTTCATACGACTGGTGGTAGACCGGCTGTGAACTTAACCTTCAGTCGATGAAGTGGAAAACGCTCGAGCTATTTCGCCCTATTTGGGGCTCTTCCGTATGTAGGAGCTATCTATGGATGCTCCGTTTGATATTACCGCCATGCATGTTCTTTGTGTGTTGACGGGATAAGTTCCGAAGTACAAGTTTAATTGGTTGATTTCAATCAATTAATATTATTCTCCGCTTTCATTGTTTATACAGGGTGTCCAGAAAGGGTATCGGGTATTTGTTTTCGCGCCATATCAGAATGGGACGTCTAAAAGGAGCGAAAAAGGTTCGTGGCGTCCACCATTTTGTGGAGTTTTAGTCACGATGGAACAGTACTCGGAACGCATCCCGCATTTGCGTATGAGCGTATTATCGTAATGGTGGTTCAATAGTGACTGCTAAACGTCTCTATCGTGTGGAATATCTAGAAGCCACGCGCCAAATGGCGATAGCATAAGGAAATGGATCAGGATGTTCGAGAATACAGGTGCGACAAAAAAAAATTCAAAACTCTGGTCGTCCTCGTTTACTTCGCGATGAAGAAACAATTGAAGAGAAGTTGAGGCGTCGGTTCGTCAAAATCCTTCTTTATCCATACGAAAGCGAAGCCAAGAGTTGAACATCTATAAATCGTTTACTTCTATTGTAGAGAAAGACTAACATTTAAAAACCTATAAAATTCAATTGATTCAAGAATTGAAGGATGCGGACTATGCTAATCGACTGATTTTCCGAACGAAATGCTGCAGCGATTCAACCAGTCATTTCGCGAAGGGGTAACATCAACTGGCTTCCAGAAGCCCCGACCTTAGCCCGTTTTTTGACTATTTTGCATAGGGATACCTTAAAAGTAAGTTTTATCAAAATAATCCGACGAATCGAAACCAGATGAAGAAAACCATCAGGTCCAGAAATGGCCAGCGATATCAATAGCTGTGTGTCAAAGTATTATCGCCAATCTTCGTTCTTGTTAGAAGAGTGCCAGCACCGCAACGGTCATCATTTGGATAAATTACTTTTCCAAATAATTCTCCAATCATTATGTTAATAATAAACGATAAACTTCTTCATTGTTCACAAATATTTTTTGTTTTATTGAACTTACAA